>NQII01003661.1:0-67538 GCA_002778355.1 Clitarchus hookeri | reverse complement strand
TGTGTGTGTACATATATATCTATTATGTGATGGCCCGGATGGGTTGGTTCTGTTTGTCGATTCTCAGTTCCACCGGTTCGTAGCCTTGCAAACTGGGATCAAGAAACAAAATTATAGTATCTGTTCCTTGACTTTATTTATAACAACTACCTACATTGCTCCTGCCAAATTCTTACTTTGTACAATAATAATCTAAGACAAAACAGGTCGGGGCAAACGGGTTTGGTCAATTCAGAAAGCGCTGGTCATGTCTGCGATGAGAGGGCGTGATCCCTCTTCCCCGCCTACTGGGAGGCCGGGGTGCGGTATGGCCTCGCGGCTAAGAGCGCCCCGTTAACAAATAAAACCACGACTCTGTCGTGTTTAACAGTAACCTGTAACGACAGTGTTTTTCATTGCCTTATTCTGAAACAATATATCATTTAATTAATTACTCCCATTGCAATTACCATTCAAGTAGTACAATAAAATGTCTGCAGAAATTATATTTTCTATTTACTGGTTAAATCATCCTTCAAAGAAGAGAACGCTAGAGTATTTTTCTGGACTACATCTTAGAAATACCAGAAACAATTATGCATCGTAAATTATCATAAGCGTTTGGGTTTTTTAACTTCGGTAACATATAGAGTGTAAACAAGGAAATTGAATTGCTAACTTATAAAACGAGGCCAGAAGCCAGTCCTCTCCATACTCGCTTCCGTCGAAGACCTACAGTTTCTTCGGTGTGATTTCCGCGACTACAGTGCACCGTCTTCATTTACCCTTCTCCCAACCTTCCCGCCCACCTATTTTTACTCTTCCAGTTTGGCGGTTCATCAAATTTTCATCGGGACAGCGGAAAAGGAACGGGAAGTGTTGTGAGGGGAGGGTGAGAAAGGAAGTAGAAAGAAGAGATGTTTGTTTTGTTCGCCTGTGATTTCTAACAGAATAAACAATGGCTCGTACCGGGGGCTGAATAAGCAATGAGGTCAGAACGGTGGGGCTCACCTCGGAAGACGGCGGACATGTGCACACCTATGCGGCCCGCGACGCAGCGCCCCCAACAAAGGTAGGTCTGGGTCGTGTCGTTTGGCTGGTCGACCCCCTGAACTCTTTGTTCGTCTCGTTCAGCTCCGTGAACGAGGGTAGGTTAAGACATAGTGTGGGGCCAGCAGCGACACACGTAACATCGTAACGTGATTTACTCAGGTGTTCTAGCGGTGCTGGCCGGCAATGTAGTTGGGTAACTTGCAGGGCTGCATTTGATGCCTCTGAACATTCAGAGTCAGGAAGCAGAGGACGCTTAGCATATACTAGTGAATCGGCCCGGCTTCACTGGGGTACAATTGAGTTTTACAGTGATGCACTAATAAATAAATTGGGAAAAGACAATTCATTTATATCAAAATACAATTACAAAATTATACTGTATTGGCCTAGGTTTTTAACTGATTACGGCAACCCAAAAGAAAGAAAATATTTTTACCCGATAGCTCAGAAGTAGGGTAATGTTTTTGGAGTGCATCTGTGCAACTATCGCGTAGTTACCGCATTTACGCTTTCCATCGTCGATGTATGAATATCAAAACATGAGTTTCATCAAGTTGTAGCTTTAGAAAAAAGTGTACCTAGGTACTACTTCTTGCGCTTGGCTGAGGAATCATAAACATACACTAAAGTTAAGCAACGTTCCTTAGCAGCACACATTTAGATGGGTGACCGTTTAGTGGCATAACATCTGAGCCCTTTCGGGCTTCGGAGGGCACGTTAAATATTCAGTCGCGGTTGTTATTGATTGATAGCAGTCGTTAAGCCATTTCAGAGGTCCTTAGGCGGCCTGATGAACTCTTAAACCAGAGGAAAAAAATATTTCGGTCACGTTCCCAGCCATTGCAGAATTAGGTTTTGTTGTTATTTCACAGGAACCGTACACTTTTTTGGGATAAACAGTATCCTATGACCTATTCCAGGACAATCAAAATCCGTTCAGCAGTTATGGAACTGAGTGGTAACAAACATACACACACAGACTTTCACACTTATAGTATTAGTAAGATAAATCGAATGCAAAAGAAATTAACTATTTTAGTATAAAATGTTTAATTTGCGTTCCTGACCGAAGCCTAACCATACTTTCGTTTGTAAAATATCATCTAGACTTAAGTGTTTAACTGGAAGCTTTATATGTGTAGTATATATTACGTAAAATACGATAAAAAACTATTTTACAAAACAAAACTGGCTAGAGTTAACACAGAATTTTATTTTCATTCAAAGGAACATCACGAAATTAATCCAGACTACAGCGTTCGATAACTTCGCATAACATATTATGATAAATTATTTATAACAATCAAAAAATAAAATCCATAATCAATCAATTAGTTTAAGGGCGTTGCATATTTTTACAAGTATATGAGCTTAAAAAATTTAGTTCCTTGTTTTAGCACACGCGTATTCAGCACTGGCGGCACAGTGGGTGGAATACTATTAAAGTTTTTTGGAATGATTCCCTTGTTTTGGAACTTTCTTTACACATATACTACGTGGCCAAAATTCACTGTTTACCCACTGCTATTGGTTCGAAAGGAGCCATTCATGAAGACCTAACTATAGAATATCGTACGTCCCTTTGCTCTTTTACAGCGTTAACCTACCGAGATAGGCTTTCCTTCAATTTGCAGTACACCGCTGAGAGAAGTTTTTCCATTGTCCTTCTAGAATGTTGACTAATTTAGGTTTCTATGTTTGTATAGTCCAGTCATGATTACTTCCAACTTTTCTGAGGCCTTGCTTATGTTACTGTTTCTGGCGGTTCCTTTCCCTTACTAAAACAAAAAAGCTTAACCAAATCTAGAAAATTACACCAAAGGGACAACACACTGTATTCGTGCGCACTCAGTTTAAGGATATTTTGCATAACAACTATTTCTTACTGAGTATTACCAACACACGTATCGCCCTTGTTTTATTTATATTAATAGTAAATGAAATTTTATAACATACATATAAAACATAAGTCAAACATCAACTAGCCAAAAATAAGATACTCTTATTACAAAATAAATGCAACAAGTTAGGGGCACATGGCGTGTTTAGGAAACAACAAAAACACAACGTACATAGGGTAAATTTTCTAAGGTTTGATTTTAAAAAATGTCTGAAGGTAACGTGTCCAAAACTCTGACGTAGATTTTTTGGACCAATACTAAAACAAAAGTCCTGTAAGGTAAACCCGAGAGATATGACGCACATTTTAATTTATGTGTTAAAAAAATTCAAAATTAATTCTACCTTAAAAAAATACCAGAAATAAAAAGTTTGTAGTTTTATGTGTTTACAAAATAATTGTGAATATGAAATTTTTATGCCAGCCTAGTCAAAATCTTAAAAACGAAAGAAAAAAAAAATTTTTTTTGGCCATACCTCCCATAGGTGTGGGTGATATGGCAATGATGGGGTAGGATATAGGGCTTATGGCTTAACNACAAATACCAGAAATAAAAAGTTTGTAGTTTTATGTGTTTACAAAATAATTGTGAATATGAAATTTTTATGCCAGCCTAGTCAAAATCTTAAAAACGAAAGAAAAAAAAATTTTTTTTTGGCCATACCTCCCATAGGTGTGGGTGATATGGCAATGATGGGGTAGGATATAGGGCTTATGGCTTAACAATGTTAAAATTCTCAATTGTAATGGAAACCAGTTTTTTAAAATAAAGTCAATTAAATCTGTAACAATTATTTAGTTTAGATTCAAATTTACTCTCTTTGTTTACCTATTTACCAAAATAACTTTGTTTTAAAAAATCATAGTTAAAATAGGCCGAAAAAGGGGGAATTTAATTAAGTTTCTTTTATTCTGCTTTTTTTTTTTTTTGCTGCGATTTAATAATACTGCTTCCTTCACCTCTCTTCCCGCCCCACAAATTCACACACTTTAAACACGAAAGTAAAAAAGAAAATATCGTGAACACATTAGCCACATAAGCAGCAAACCTATAAAGAAATCCAAAATGGAAGAAAATATGCACAAACTGTTGAAAGATTTTTGTAGTTCTTTACATGTTGTATGTAAATTTTTATTGCACTTCTTTTTTCCTTCAATCTACCACACATGTTACGAATTAAACCATACATGGTACATGTTTCATGTTTTGTCCAATATTCTGTTGATGAAGTTTACGCATAGTTCTCGAAACATTCACAGCACACGTCTTCATCAAAACTGTCACTATTTCCACTATAAGCAAAAACCATTCATCAGAAGATGAATAATGAAGACTTTTTTGTAGATTTTTTCGATGGATATTTACATGTTTTGCGCATCTTAGGTCTATCCAAGTCCTTTGTTAATTTCTTTCGTATCCTCTGCAGCAATAAGTTTCTTCGCATACACACACTTCCTCTTCTTGATTTTTATCGCATCAGCATGGGTAACTAGTTGCGCGCGTGTTCGTTTATGCTGGAGCACGATTTGGTATGGGAGATACTGCATTTATCAATGTAGTTAGTGTCACATCTTCACTGGAGATGCATGGAGGCGGAGAAGCTGGAAAATTGGTGGCAGTTTTCATTGGTTTGAAAGTAGAAGATGTAGAAGGAGATTCAGTAGTAACACTTGCTCAGAGAGATTGTGGGATACCATTACTCTCCATAGGAAGAGGATCGCCATGGCCACTTTCGAAGGAAGCGTCACTTTCTTCAGGAAGGGACTGGTTAATTGGACCAGACCGTTGAAAATAGGCATAATCTGGAATGACTGAGGTGTTAAGAGGTACTACTTCTGTAGCACTGAATCCTGAAACACCATTTTCTACAGTAGCGTTTCGAGACCAAGCACTCTTCAGGAGCAGTCCAAAGTCGTGACGTTCATTGCTGGTATGACATCCAGTTATTACATGCGTCTGCCCAAAAGGCCTTCAATGGCTTGAAGAAGGTCCAATCAAATGGTTGGAGGTAGTATGTCGTTTAGCTCGACAGACATAGAGTATAAATATAATAATCAAAATTTTTTTTAAGAATGTCTGGAGAGTTGATATGCGAACTATCACCATCCAAAAGTAGACATTTACCTGCATTTTTCGAGGAATTAAGTGGTTTTCGAGCCAATCCATGTATGCTAATTTCATCCTTCTCATTATTATGACTCCTCCAGGTGGCATGCAGTGTTCCCACATTGCGTTCTTATTTACTACTTTGAAAATGTAGTAGGGTGGTAAAAATGAGCCCTCGGCATTACAGCATGCCGCTACAGCAACTGTTTCGCCCCTTTACTTCGCTTATCTTACATGAATGACTTTCCTGCCTCGTTCAGCAACAACGTGTCCAGGCTCATTCGTTAATGACAAACCCGAGTCATTAATGTTGTAACTGTTATTTGGTTTACACAACACATTATCTTCAGTCAAGGTTTTCTGCAGTAGCTCAAAATAGGCTTTAACTTCTTCCTTGTTTATCCACAAACACACAAATCTGTATTTCGCTTCATAAAAGACTTGTACCAATCACAGCTCATTAACCCCATTTCCTTGTTTAATCTCTGTGCCTTATAAATTGAAACCGCTAAGTTATAAGCGATTCTTCTAATGTTTTTCCTAGTTGGAGCAAACCCTGCTGCCTGAAGTTTTTAATGTGGCAGGCAAGCTTCATTTCGGTGTCTTCCCCTAACAATAGAGGTTGAACAAGTTTCCCTTTTATAAAACGCCCCGTGGTTAATCTAGTACGCAGAGTTTTCTCCGGGATGTTATTTTCCCTTGCAGCTTGCATTATTGGTTTCTCTTCATCTCGTACTGCACTGATAGCCTTATCTAAGTCTTCCTGTGTTCCTGCTGTCCGACTGCTTGTCCTAGGTCCATGGATCGTTAGCTTTTCCAACAATTTGAACTGGGAAGAGAGAGAAAATATAATCACTACCGCTCCAAATAGTTTCTGAAATTTCTAAAACAAAATTAAGAGAAATATGTAAGTTACTTTCCCATTTATAAGACAGAATAATATCTTATACAGTAGCACCCCGAGTTATGTAACCGCCGACTTACGAAAATTTGCAATTATGTAGGTGCTTACAGTCACGTTGACGAAAAGCGTGAGAGCGTCTGCTCTAGTACTAGCACACAGCACACACAACTGTGACTCACGTCTGCTCATCAGTTCGTGTGACCTTGACCACCGTACAGTGTAGATGTATCAGCAAACTGTGTCATATTTCCAAAAGGCATGGGAGATACGACGCACTCCACAACTGTGGTTGAAAATAGCGGAACTTGCACAAGACGGCGTGAACCCAAGATTAGGTCAATACGATGCAATTTTCAGTAATTGCCAATCGTTTATTTATGACGAAAAAATCTGTAGTTTTTTTTAAACTAACTGGAAGTGCTCGAAAACTCAAACGTACACTCTTGTAGACTAAAGGAGACTCCTTCGCCCGATGACTGCGCATCAGCTATTTCCCTTCCACGGAATTCTGGGACCGCGTTTTTTTCCCGCCGCCTCATATCTCTGGGATTTACCTTAGACTTATATCCAGAAACGTATTATTATATCAAATATTTGTGTTTCAAGTTGCAGCGTACAACACCTGCAGAACAAGGCGGTGCGATTATGCATGTAGGTCAAGTTGCTAAGGTCGTAGGCGCGCGATACAAAGTTATTTCATGCGAAGCGTCTCGTGCCTACTTCTAAAGCAACATACCCCTACATGCATGAACGCACCGCTTTGTTTATCCACGCGTTGTATGCCACCGCGTTTACGGATACATGGGTTTCCGAATATCCTGTAGAGTGGGTCGTACACAAACTACATTTATCCTCGTCCCAGAGATCTCCTGCATCGGGACTTCGAGCGGACCAGTTAAGAAGTCCTATGTGATAATCTTTAAAGCACGGCACAATTCGCTTTCTGAATAACTTTCTTGTAGGTTGTAGTAATTTGGTGGTAAAATCGTTTCATTAGATTGTGGCGAGATGAACGAGGCACAAGCGTTCGATTACAGTAATTTTTAAATGAAAATTACATGCAGTGCAGGGAACCGTGGCATGCTTTTCAGTCAGGATGATGCATATTTTATTAAATTTGTCACTTCTAATGGCAATTGTAATATAGTTGCTTGAAGACTCTGGAAACAATTTCATACAGATTTAATGTGAAGGCACTGTTTGTATCAGCATAATATTGCACGTATATTACTTTGGACATGAGCACATTCTATGTATGGTTAAGGAGTGTTAAAATATGACTGAAATAGCTCCATATAAATGATGGTAATAGCTTCAAATATTTTTTCATATACCAACTACATGCCGACACTCGGAATAACTATAATATAATTTAAAAAATTGGCGTCTTTCTAATAAAAATGGCAAAATACACCCACGGAAAATATAAATTCCTTAAAAAGATACATTTTTTGATCCAATTACTCCTTAGCTGAACTAGGCCATGTTATTGCGTTCTTGTACACACCGTTACTGTTATGATAAGGCGCAAGAATTGAACTACTCGTAGTAGCGAAACCACAGTAGCAGTGGAATAAACGTCTTCAACGCCACTTTCATCAAAACTAATTACATTATGGCAGTACCAATGAGGAGGGGACATGTAAAGTGAACCTTAGCACGTTTTATTGACCAATATGGCTGTGTGCTATGAGCACCCCGGACAACCCTAGACTAATTATTAGTGCCGGATTATTTTATTCATTTGTTGAGTTTAAAAAATATCATTATATAGTTTTTTATGACGAGGTATAAAGACAACCATTAAATGAAATTTTTTTTTTCAAAATACCTGTTTCAAATAAGAACGAATTGCTGTCAATTTTTTAAATATATAATTTCAGTTTAGTATTTTAACAGGTCGTAGCTAAAACGAACCCTTTACTATCAAGCTAATTAGGTGTGATAGCAGGGGAAAATGAACGAGAGAATCATTAACTACCTAGTTTATATACATTTTGGAATAAATATTAATATTTTCTTGAGATGGACAATAATTATCTTGCAAACATTAATTGCTTTTTCAAGGTTTCTAGAGTACAATCTATAGAGAAAAAAAAAGTGTACCAAAAACGATTTAAGGGCAACAGATCTATTTTGCGTATCCTATTGGGATTTTTTTTCCCCCTTATAAAGTTTTTTTTTTTTCCTCAAAATAGTTAAATTTTTCTCCAACTTTTCATAATACTTAAAGAAAGTGTGGCAAATAATTCCATGCATGTTTTTAAAACGAAAAAATATAGTCCTATAAATGACACGATTGTTTTTCTGTATATATCTTTTTTAATAGATACATAAAATGTACATTTTACCTCGGAAAAACACGGGTTTCGTTGGAGGGGGTAAAAACACCGTAAAAACGACAGATATAAATCGATATTTGAGTTCTGCGCAGCCAACACCATGGCGAAAAAGGTAGTAAAAGATTAAATAACAACCTACGAAACTTATGTCTAAAAGTCACAAATGTGGGACTCCTAGTAAACTCAGTGTAAATTTAAATTAGAACTTGTACATGTTCAGGCCTGTCTGAAGTCGGCCCAACTAGCGGATTATTGATTTTCATTTTGGACATCAGGCCTGCTTCTACGAAGAGAGGTGTAGCCAGAAAGCAACAGATGGTTACCACGTTCGTTGCCCTGACCTAATTTATACACGTCAATCTTGATGGCGTGTCACCAAATAATCCTGTCATCGATTCGGACCCCCTCAGCTCTCCTCGCGTACCCCATCTACTAGCATCATTCCCTCCTGCACAATTTTCCTTTTTCATCGTCCTCCAATTTATACTTCATAGCCTGTCACTTGCTGACTGCGATGGCTGCTGTCTGGGCCCAATCCGGTAAGAAAATTATCCACTATCAATAAAAAATGACGTCGTTAGTATGGCATCGATCAACGTTCACTGTAGGAGACGCAGTGGTAAAGGATAAGAATAAAAATACGGGAGTTGAAATACAATTTTTGTAGATTTTAACGTTTCAAATTACTAGTGAGCGACGCAAAAAGTTTGTGAAGATTTTAAAATTACGTCATTCGAGTTTCCTTGCCTTCTACAAATTGCTGCTGAGACGTTGAAAAGAACCCATACAGTTTCCAATTTACACTCGTCGTTCCTTCTAGAATGATTGCCGGGAAGCCTTGTATTCCACTCGGGAGTTGCAATTTTCTTTTATAATACAACTCCACCGCTCTTTCCCTTCTTAAAGAACGCGACTCTACTCTGCATTAAGATGGCGTGGCACAGCAGTGACGTACCCTAACTCCAAGAATATTAAACATGCTATTAAGTTTTCTACAATTTTGTATTTTCTTTGCTTTAGCGAGTAAAATATGAATTTCCTAAAGAAACCAATTTCATTATTTTGTTTATGATTGCACAGTACGTTATTTACAACTGTCAACTTCACGATACGGTGATTTTAATTTTATTTCAGAATTTGTTGAAGTGTGGGATAAAATATGCGAATAAATATCAAATCTTTATTTTTCAACCGTGTCAGCAAAGTTTCTTAATTAAAACTTTGATTTGCATTTCCGTACCCACCTAAAACGTAAAAAAAATTGTGTTGCTTATAATAAACAGGAAAAATAATAAGTCATCTTCTAGACTGCATTTCTGTGTCTGTTTTACAAGTTATTCTAAGAGCCATAACAATATATATAGGCTGAAATATTCGTAATTTGTTGGACGACTTTAACGCTCTCCCCTAACAATTCTTTATAGAGCAATAACCAGGGGCAACATTAAATCTTTATATGTTTCAAATAAATGTGATATTATTTTNAGGCTGAAATATTCGTAATTTGTTAGACGACTTTAACGCTCTCCCGTAACAATTCTTTATAGAGCAATAACCAGGGGCAACATTAAATCTTTATATGTTTCAAATAAATGTGATATTATTTTTCCAAAACACAGTCATAAACATTTAAGAGAAGGCCGTATCTCTGAAAGAAAATATTATATTGTGAGAGTTGCTGGGTGTCTCTTGGAAAATTTAAAAGGGAGAATCTTACTCACAGGAAATGAAGTGCGTGCCTATGAAGATCATGTACCTTGCTCGAAGTGCGGTGTGCATTACGTCACCCTTCTCGTCATATTCGTCTGCCAGGACGGCGTTCCAAAACTGCAGAGTAATTACTTCGAGTATCTTGCCCGACTAAAATTTTACACGTACTATTTCTGCGAGTAACGAAGGGTAAACTGAAAATGGCGGAAAGTTTAGTAGAATTATACAAATTGAAAGGAAAAATAGACATTCTGTTTACAAACAGACACACGGGAAAATTAAAAATTACGAGTGATAAAATTGGTATTTTTATTTAAAAGATAGCTTTAAAAAAAACTTATATTTTTAGACATAATTTTTATTATTATTTTATGGCAAGTAATACTGTTTACGTGTATAAATAATACTTTGAAAAAGAAATAATTTTGGTGGAATGGACAAATATCTCTTGGAATTTACATTGGTTGCTTAGTCAGTACATGTTTGTAAACACATAATGCTGTTACATTATGCTCGTTCCAAAACCACGTTTAATTTAACTTTCTTCAGCTCTAACTCTCTGATACTTTACTCTACTCTCAAAGTAACGTTTTGAACCCCGCCCAAACAGTGGACTTGTGGGAAAGTGTCAACCATTGTCCGGAGCACGTGTGCGGGACGATGGTTCTTGAGGCTAGGAGATCAAATACGCCACCACTGGTGACTTTATCGGGGGTGGGAAGTAACGCACAAGAAACGAGCTGCGCACACGGGGTGTAAGTGGAGCGGACACGTAATTTACTACCACTTTTTTCCGGTTTCGTGCGCATACCAATGGGAGATGCAAAGTAACGCTAGGAGCAGTATTGCCGCATCTAGCAGACGGTCGGAATGCTGATTAATATGTGTTTACCTACTTGCTCTCTGGTGTTTTCTACGCGTGTTGGGCAATGGAAAATGCGTGGTTAGTTTTGATATCAGTGAGTCTGTTGGATCTTATTCTGCACGTAGTTTAAAGGCACGGAATAAATGCACTGAAGATACAAAAAAAAACTGGTACACCTCCCTAATATCGTGTAGGGCCCTCGCGAGCACGCAGAAGTGCCGCAAGACGACGTGGNAAAAAAAAACTGGTACACCTCCCTAATATCGTGTAGGGCCCTCGCGAGCACGCAGAAGTGCCGCAAGACGACGTGGCATGGACTCGACTAATGCTTGAAGGTATCCAGGAGGCAATTCACACCATGATCCTGCAGGGCAGTCCACAAATCCATAGGAGTGCGAGGCGGTGGAGATCTCTTCTGAACAGTACGTACGCATCCCAGATATGCTCAATAATGTTCATGTCTGGTAATTAAGGTGGCCAATGGAAGTGTCTTAAGTCAGAACAGTGTTCCTGGAGCCACTCGGTAGCAACTCTCGACGTGTGGGATGTCGCATTGTGGTGCTGGAATTGTCCACGTCCATCGGAATGAACAATGGACATGAATGGGTGTAGGTGGTCCAACAGGATGCTTACGTAGCTGTTAACTGTCAGAGTCCTATTTAGACGTATCAGGGGTCTCATTTCACGCCAACTGCNAACAGGATGCTTACGTAGCTGTTAACTGTCAGAGTCCTATTTAGACGTATCAGGGGTCTCATTTCACGCCAACTGCAAACGCCCCATACCATGACAGAGCCACCACCAGCTTTAACAGTCCCCTGTTGTCATGTAGGGTACATGGATTCATGATGACGTCTCAATACCCGTAAACGTCCATCCAACCAATACCATTGGAAACGAGACTCGTCAGACTAGGCAACGTGTTTCCAGTCATCAACAGTCCAATGGCGGTGTTGGCGGGCCCAGACGAGGAGTAAAGCTTTGTGTCGTGCAGTCAACAACGGTACNGAAACGAGACTCGTCAGACTAGGCAACGTGTTTCCAGTCATCAACAGTCCAATGGCGGTGTTGGCGGGCCCAGACGAGGAGTAAAGCTTTGTGTCGTGCAGTCAACAACGGTACGCTAGTGGGCCTTCGGCTCTGAAAACCCATATCAATGATGGTCCGTTGAATACTTCGCACGCTGGCACTTGTTGATGCCCCAGCATTGAAATCTTCGCCAATTTGAGAAAGGGTTGCACGTCTGTCACTTTTAATGATTCTCATCAGTCGTCGTTTGTCCCGTTCGTTCACGATCTTTTTCGGCCGCAGTAATGTCGAATATTTGATGTTTTACCGTATTACCGATGTTCACGTTACACTCGTGAAATGGTCGTAGGCGAAAATCCAAATTTTATCGCTACCTCGGGGATGCTATGTCCCATCTCTCGTGCGCTTACTATAACACCACGTTCAGACTCACTTAAATCTAGATAACCTGCCATTGTAGCAACAGTTACTGCTCTAGCAACTTTGCCAGATGCTTTTTGTCTTATGTAGTCGCTGCTGACCGCATCGTGTTACTCTGATTGGTTCTATACCTCTGTTATTTGCATATGCACGTATATACCAGTTTTTTTGGCTCTCCAGTGTATATCAAAGCAAAACTATTTAATGCGAATGAGTGAAGAGATTTGGGTGGCTCTTTACATGGAGGTCTAGAAAGCCTATGGTGGTGTAGCGAGGTGAGCATGGAGCATCGTTGGAATGCAAGTGTGGGGCAAACGGGAGATCCCCTAGAAAACCCGTCAACCAGTAGCATAGTCCCGCATGATTACCACATGCAAAAATCCGGGGGTGACCCCGCCGGAAATCGAACGCGGTTCGCCTAGCTGTAAGGCGAGTAGTCTAATCACTACACCACCGTGGTCCCTTGTTTAATTAGGAACTTACAGATAAAACGACAACGATAGTTTAAATTGCGTGTGCTTGAGGCACTGGTATGAATATACCGTTACGTAATATTGTGTCATAATTGATTTATCACAGTAAAATATATTATTTTAAATTTATATTTTTATGCTTCGAAGAATTATTAAGAGTGCGCACTTATCAAAATTGGCTTTACGTGATATAACCGTGATATAACCGCTTTGATGGAAATATCTCCCAAAAATTTGCTGAAATAATTATTCCAAAACATAATTTTTCAAACCAAATTAATTTCAAATATATTTTTTCAATATTTTTTTTTATACCAAAAGTTATTTTACTTAAACCTATAATTTCTGTGATTTTTTGTTTGTTTGATATAACAATGGTATTTTTGTTTAAGTAAATCACACAGTCCTTATATGTACATAACTACATTTAATAAAATTAAAACCAAGATATAAGTTATATTATTTTTTTAATATATTAGTGTAAGTGACAGGAAAATATTTAATTTTAAATTTGTGAAATCAACATGCATTTATCCCATAATTGTTTAGAATTTCCATTATAAATTTCGAGTCAGAACTTTAACATGTGTGCATTTGTTCTGCTTAACAAGTTGCAATTTTAGTATATTATTCGTAACTAACATTATATTATACGAACATATATTCTAAACTTATTCTTACAGAATCTATGGATGGTGATTGGGACCCGTGTAAACAATTTTAAGAAGCCACAATCCCTTTATGAATCCAGTATTTTTTATACTTATGTGGCAATGGTGTCTCGTCTAGGATAAAATTACGTTATGTATTAACAATTTTAACAGTTCTACGCCTTCATTGTTTATAGGTTGTCACCACTGTGATCATAATTATTATTATCTCTACAGTGTATGGTAATGCAGTGCTTGGATTTTTGAATTGTAAATGTTGAATAAATACGTTTTAGATTAGGGGAAAGTATACCAATCTTATTATTTATGTGCGAGTACAGAAAGTTTCGCGGAAATAAACAGAGGTACTCTATTGGGTTTTATTAGTTACTATGACCAATTAATATTTGACGTATTTGTTGCAAGAAATGTATGGCAGCATGTTGGTAAAACTGGTT
Organism: Clitarchus hookeri; assembly: GCA_002778355.1. Taxonomy (NCBI): domain Eukaryota; kingdom Metazoa; phylum Arthropoda; class Insecta; order Phasmatodea; family Phasmatidae; genus Clitarchus; species Clitarchus hookeri. The sequence continues at coordinate 53,648 of NQII01003661.1, read as the reverse complement.
GTCAGCTGCAAATAAAGAAGCGCGTGTTTTTATTCAATAATTGAGTATTTCCTTTTTTACAATCAATGGTTTTCAGATACATAGATATACTTAGATTACACAATATATCCAAATGAGTAGATATGTTATAAAATCATTTAACTAATTATTTTAAAATTGATTATTGCAGTATAGTTATTGATTTTATTTTTATGTTCATACTGAGGTCTTAATTGTATTATGCATTTATATTTTCAGGTGATACGAGTAACCACCGTCAGGCGTTGCATTTCTAGTACAAAAGGCTGTGCAAGAATTTGCCAATGCCAGAGCTGAAGAAACTTCTACATCGCATTCATCTCCAGAGACCAGTGATATACACAATCTGATAGCTGAGGAATCACATGGAATGGTATCGCACTGAACTACATCACAGCAGGAAAGATGCAGTTATGATCGCGAATGATATCCCATTAAGTTTATGTTTTTTAAAGATATTGGAAGAAGTACAATGTTAAACGCAGAATAACTGCAAAATGTCTTATCTAATGGTCAGAGGTGGACCCACATAATTTTTCCGTAGACAATGACACGCTAACACGAGGTCATGCTGAAAATAAGACTCAAATTTCAGTTAGTAACATTGACACATTAATTTTTAATAACAGTCATTTTAATTGAATATCAGTACATAGTTCACATAGGGAGGACTTGCATACAATAGCTCCTAGCGAGACAGTAACTGAATAGGAACTACTCCATGTAGACTTACCTGTAAACAATGTGACACATACGCTACGCCTGAGANTTTCGTGCGCATACCAATGGGAGATGCAAAGTAACGCTAGGAGCAGTATTGCCGCATCTAGCAGACGGTCGGAATGCTGATTAATATGTGTTTACCTACTTGCTCTCTGGTGTTTTCTACGCGTGTTGGGCGATGGAAAATGCGTGGTTAGTTTTGATATCAGTGAGTCTGTTGGATCTTATTCTGCACGTAGTTTAAAGGCACGGAATAAATGCACTGAAGATACAAAAAAAAACTGGTACACCTCCCTAATATCGTGTAGGGCCCTCGCGAGCACGCAGAAGTGCCGCAAGACGACGTGGCATGGACTCGACTAATGCTTGAAGGTATCCAGGAGGCAATTCACACCATGATCCTGCAGGGCAGTCCACAAATCCATAGGAGTGCGAGGCGGTGGAGATCTCTTCTGAACAGTACGTACGCATCCCAGATATGCTCAATAATGTTCATGTCTGGTAATTAAGGTGGCCAATGGAAGTGTCTTAAGTCAGAACAGTGTTCCTGGAGCCACTCGGTAGCAACTCTCGACGTGTGGGATGTCGCATTGTGGTGCTGGAATTGTCCACGTCCATCGGAATGAACAATGGACATGAATGGGTGTAGGTGGTCCAACAGGATGCTTACGTAGCTGTTAACTGTCAGAGTCCTATTTAGACGTATCAGGGGTCTCATTTCACGCCAACTGCGAACGCCCCATACCATGACAGAGCCACCACCAGCTTTAACAGTCCCCTGTTGGCATGTAGGGTACATGGATTCATGATGATGTCTCAATACCCGTAAACATCCATCCACCCAATACCATTGGAAATGAGACTCGTCAGAACTAGGCAACGTGTTTCCAGTCATCAACAGTCCAATGGCGGTGTTGGCGGGCCCAGACGAGGAGTAAAGCTTTGTGTCGTGCAGTCAACAACGGTACGCGAGTGGGCCTTCGGCTCTGAAAACCCATATCAATGATGGTCCGTTGAATACTTCGCACGCTGGCACTTGTTGATGCCCCAGCATTGAAATCTTCGCCAATTTGAGAAAGGGTTGCACGTCTGTCACTTTTAATGATTCTCGTCAGTCGTCGTTTGTCCTGTTCGTTCTCGATCTTTTTCGGCAGCAGTAATGTCAAATATTTGATTTTTTACCGTATAACCGATTTTCACGTTACACTCGTGAAATGGTCGTACGCGAAAATCCAAATTTTATCGCTACCTCGGAGATGCTATGTCCCATCTCTCGTGCGCCGACTATAACACCACGTTCAAACTCACTTAAATCTAGATAACCTGCCATTGTAGCAGCAGTTACTGCTCTAGGAACTTTGCCAGACGCTTTTTGTCTTATGTATTAGCTGCCGACCGCATCGTGTTACTCTGATTGGTTCTATACCTCTGTTATTTGCATATGCGCGCATATACCAGTTTTTTTTGGCTCTNCATCGTGTTACTCTGATTGGTTCTATACCTCTGTTATTTGCATATGCGCGCATATACCAGTTTTTTTTGGCTCTCCGGTGTATATCAAAGCAAAACTATTTAATGCGAAAGAGTTAAGAGATTTGGGTGGCTCTTAACATGGAGGTCTAGAAAGCCTATGATGGTGTAGCGAGGTGAGCATGGAGCAGCGCCGGAATGCAAGTGTGGGGCAAACGGGAGATCCCCTATAAAACCCGTCAACCAGTAGCATAGTCCCGCATGATTACCACATGCAAAAATCCGGGGGTGACCCCGCCGGAAATCGAACCCGGTTCGCCTAGCTGTAAGGCGAGTAGTCTAATCACTACACCACCGTAGTCCCTTGTTTAATTAGGAACTTACAGAAAAAACGGAAACGATAGTTTAAATTGCGTGTGCTTGAGGCACCGGTATGAATATACCGTTACGTTATATTGTGTCATAATTGATTTATCACAGTAAAATATTTTTTTTTAATATATATTTTTATGCTTCGAAGAATTAATAAGAGTGCGCACTTATCAAAATTGGCTTAATGTAATATGTCGACAAGAAATTATAAACGTGATATAACCGCTTTGATGGAAATATCTCCCAAAAATTTGCTAAAATAATTATTCCAAAACATAATTTTTCAAACCAAATTAATTTCAATTATATTTTTTCAATATTATTATTTTTATACCAAAAGTTCTTTTACTTAAACCTAGAATTTCTGTGATTTTTTGTTTGTTTGATATAACCATGGTATTTTTGTTTAAGTAAATCACACAGTCCTTATATGTACGTAACTACATTTAATTAAATTAAAACCAAGATAGAAGTTATATTCTTTTTTTAATATATTAGTGTAAGTGACAGGAAAATATATAATTTGAAATTTGTGAAATCAACATGCATTTATCCCATAATTGTTTAAAATTTCCATTATAAATTTCGAGTCAGAACTTTAACATGTGTGCATTTGTTCTGCTTAACAAGTTGCAATTTTAGTTTATTATTCGTAACTAACATTATATTATACGAACATATATTCTAAACTTATTCTTACAGAATCTATGGATGGTGATTGGGACCCGTGTAAACAATTTTAAGAAGCCACAATCCCTTTATAAATCCAGTATTTTTTATACTTATGTGGCAATGGTGTCTCGTCTAGGATAAAATTACGTTATGTATGAACAATTTTGACAGTTCTACGCCTTCATTGTTTATAGGTTGTCACCACTGTGATCATAATTATTATTATCTCTACAGTGTATGGTAATGCAGTGCTTGGATTTTTGAATTGTAAATGTTGAATAAATAAGTTATGGATTAGGGGAAAGTATACCTGTCTTATTATTTATGTGCGAGTACAGAAATTTTCGCGGAAATAAATAGAGGTACTCTATTCTGTTATTAGTTACTATGACCAATTAATATTTGACGTATTTGTTGCAAGAAATGTATGGCAGCATGTTGGTTAAACTGGTTGTCAGCTGCAAATAAAGAAGCGCGTGTTTTTATTCAATAATTGAGTATTTCCTTTTTTACAATCAATGGTTTTCAGATACATATATATACTTAGATTACACAATATATCCAGTTGAGTAGATATGTTATAAAATAATTTAACTAATTATATTAATATAGATTATTGCAGTATAGTTATTTATTTTATTTTTATGTTCATACTGAGGTCTTAATTGTATTATGCATTTATATTTTCAGGTGATACGAGTAACCACCGTCAGGCGTTGCATTTCTAGTACAAAAGGCTGTGCAAGAATTTGCCAATGCCAGAGCTGAAGAAACTTCTACATCGCATTCATCTCCAGAGACCAGTGATATACACAATCTGATAGCTGAGGAATCACATGGAATGGTATCGCACTGAACTACATCACAGCAGGAAAGCAGAGAAACAGGTGAAGAAGATGCAGTTATGATCGCGAATGATATCCCATTTAGTTTATGTTTTTTATAGAAAGTGGAAGAAGTACAATGTTAAACGCAGAATAACTGCAAAATGTCTTATCTAATGATCAGAGAGAAACTAAGGTGGACCCACATAATTTTCCCGTAGACAACGACACGCTAACACGAGGTCATGCTGAAAATAAGACTGAAGTTTCAGTTAGTAACATCGACACATTAATTTTTAATGACAGTCATTTTAATTGAATATCAGAACATAGTTCACATAGGGAGGACTTGCATACAATAGCTCCTAGTGAGACAGTAACTGAATAGGAACTACTCCATGTAGACTTACCTGTAAACAATGTGACACATACGCTACGCCTGAGANCGAGACAGTAACTGAATAGGAACTACTCCATGTAGACTTACCTGTAAACAATGTGACACATACGCTACGCCTGAGACATAATGGGCATGAAACTCCTTCCAAAACCTTTGAAATTTTTCCAGAAAGTGTTTAACATTGAATATTAAGTGATGAAATCAGAATACCCGAACTGTTAGCGGCACAGTGACTGAATTGGAGCTACACCGTAACGTGGACCTGCCTATAGGCAATGACACACCTGCACAAGCACAAGGTCCAACTGAAAATGAGCCTGAAGCTCCTGCTAATAACACTGAGCCTTGTTCTCTTATTTCAAAAAAGAAGAAAACATGCTCAGCTTAAAACCTGGAAACGGAATAAGCGCTGTGACAAAATAGAGGACGGGAAAGAATATAGGGAGAGAGGAAACCAGAATTGTCCATATCAAATTACTATGTCGTGATCACTGCATTCGTAAATGCAGTATGATTAATAAAAGGGAAAGGCGGCGTATTTTCTTACAATTCTCGGGGTCTTGCTCTCTTAACAGCAGACGAAAGTATTTACGTTAGTTACTAGACATTGCTCCAAAAGCTATACCGTGAAAACATTTCCACAACATTCTCGGCAGTCATCAACAATTCAGTATCACATGGTACGTAACAGTAAGAGAATAACCATACGTCACAATTATTCCAGAGGAAATGGCGGAGGTAATAACGTTTTCTTTCCATCAACGTAAGTGGATTTGAAATAGTTATTGGATATGTGAGAACATGATTGAGGCGCAGAGACATCGAAGTGCAGAATTCGATACTGTACCATCGTCACTTGTAAAAAAGACACGAATACGGGACAAGATTGAGAGGGACAGAACTGTGTGTGATGCGAAGAAAGGGTGGTGTGGTAGGAAGAGAACGACAACTGACGAAGGAAGAGTAGGGGCTATGTTGCACACACTCCAACACTCCCCCTGGGAGTGAAGTCCGTACGGCAACATGCGTGTGTGTCAGCGTCAGTAAATCCAGCGCCCATCGCGTTTTCAAGCAAGTAAAACGGAGGCCCTGCACTTCCACGTTACTTTATACTACGAATGAAAACGACCAAATAGGCATGTCGAATTTTGTGAGTGTGTTGCGAACATGTGCAACTACGACGGGCATTTTAACCACGTGATTGTTTGATCCTATGAGGCAACCTTAAAATTGTGTGGAACTGTCAACCGTCACAACTGCGTGTACGGAGGCGATGCGAGTATCATATTGAGGTAGGGCATGCAGTAGATTTTCCTCAGTTAACTGTATAATAGTTATGTCTGCCAGAGGACATGTGGGGTCATTCTCCTTTGACAAAACAGTGACAGGTGAAAATTTCCTTACCTTGTTGCAGGGAAAATTTTTACTAGCCGTTTGCCAACTCTACCCAGATGAAGGTTACTTATTCCGGCAGGACGGTGCACCGCCACTTTTACCACCGAGATGCACGGTCGCTCCTGGACGAAACAGTTGTTGGGAGGTGGATGAACCGACGAGTAAGTGTTGACTATCCGCCCAGATCTCCACATTTAACGCCGTTAGATTTTTAACTGTGGATAACTCTGAAGAACATGGTTTTCGGCGCGAAACCGTGGACACTGAATGCCATGAAAGACGCGCCTGCAACCGACAGTGAATCCACTTCCATAGAAACAGTAGCTACTCTTTTCCATTCTGTTCTACATCATTCCGACGATGTATTGTTGCTAAAAGCGGAAATTATGAACATTTGTAACNTACTCTTTTCCATTCTGTTCTACATCATTCCGACGATGTATTGTTGCTAAAAGCGGAAATTATGAACATTTGTAACTGCTTTTGACATTCGCATAAAACTAACTTTATCCTTGTAGTGTCAAATACAGCGAGTTCCATCAAATTGTTTTTAATTGTTGTTGCGTTATTCCTGATGAAAAAGTGTAAACATTAATTTGGGCAGCCANCCGCTTTTGACATTCGCATAAAACTAACTTTATCCTTGTAGTGTCAAATACAGGGAGTTCCATCAAATTGTTTTTAATTGTTGTTGCGTTATTCCTGATGAAAAAGTGTAAACATTAATTTGGGCAGCCAGTATATTCAAGAGAAATATATTCGAGTATATTCCCCCAAAATAAAATCTAAATAAAATCATTTTCTGAAATAAATTAAGAGATTATGGCAAAACACTGACCATCGAAGTACTTTGCTTTTTTTGTGGTGTTTTGGCAACAATGAATTCAGTGAATTGTTTGGACTACTTTCAATGAATTTTTTTTTTGTATGTTTGTGAGACCTCGGCGAGAAAGACTGCAAAGGGTCAATATGGGTCAAAGTGGAGATGTAAAATGTTCACAGTTTTGGTTGGCTTTTGGGATGATTCCACCACAATACTATAGGAGATTACATTTCTTAAAAAGTTGAACTGTTTAATTATTATCCTTCAATTACATTATGTAATTAATTAATGGTCCTGAGGCCACAAAAGCAGTGGATAATATTTTCTGTCTTTGTTTGTTTTAATCCAAAATTAGACATAGCCTTAATTTTTTTTTTCCTGTAGCAGAAATATTTCCTTGTATTTTATTTATTATTTTGCTATCACTTTTTTTTATTAATCGCTTCCATAATTAAATTTTTTCAATCTTGCCATAATATTATTTTCTTATGTATAAATGTTATTGCGTCCCTCTACCATACACGTGATTTTTTACTAATAATGTTCTGATTATGAGTTAATATCCGTTGATGATATTTCTTCCCATAACCAAATTTGCTTTTCTAGCAATATATTATTCATATTTATTTTGTATTTCTTTGTGTTATTTATTAATTTCGGAACCCTTGTTGTGAATAAAGACATGATATTTTCATTGTCCAGTGTGCTGGGTACGCTCTATTTTATGCTTTTTTTGTTTTTTGCTGTGAACCAAATCCGACAGTTTTTATAAGATTTAAGATATAAGATTTATAAGATCAGGTTTACTTTCATGTTCTATTTTACATCAGGGAATGTAAAGTTTGAAATAACGTGTGAAAATGTTGACAACATGTTAACTATAGATCCAGAATTTTGTTCTTCGTGTCATTACATTAAGAACTAAATTGTGATGATACTGTAGAAGGTAACAAGAACCTGCGGTGAAATAATCATATAATGTTTAGTCTTTGCTTTCAATATACATTTTGACATATTGTTTTATTATAGCAAATACGAAAAAAACAAATTTCAGTATTTAAGAACTATGAAGATTTTAAGTCGGTGCCTTGTTACTAGTTGAAATTTATTCAAAGTCTAAAGTTAAAAGTTAATTAACATTTCCTCTGGCAAGTTTACCTCTAAAAACATATAATTACACTGTTGCTTCATATCATCATCTCACTTACCCGATGGCTTAAATAACTGTCTCTTATAACAAGTAGGTTGAGGCGTATGATGTATGTTAAAATTTAGAAAAACTTAATGGAAATTAAATAGCGTTTGTTTTAAATATTGTAATTACTATATAAATACATTCTTTTGACTAGGATAGAATCGCAACATTTTTAGCACAATAATTGTTAGTTACCAACGTGCCCATGTTTAAGTCTAATAAGTAGAAATCCCTTTAAAAATAAAAAGTGGAAAAAAAAAACCATTGGCATTAGTAATCGTTTGCAATGAAAAGTAGACTCAATTCACCATCTTCTCTTCTTTCGTTGCTTTTTTTTGCTGTTGGTAAAACGGAATGACCTGCTGTAACGCCTGCAGCCACTACATCGTGATTCATGCCGTCCACTGGATGAGCCGAACTGCCTGGCTTGCTCTTGTTCGTGGGATCGTGCACGACGGAAATACCATCCGTGGCTCGCCCGGAGGGCAAAGATGCTTCATCACGACCACGAAGAGGCTTCCTCGGGCAGCGGGGTTTGTGTATGTTCACGCTCAGTTGAAAAGGTTGTATCTTGAAAATACGAACGTCGGCTCTGACTACTCATGAGCCTGTGACTCCATCATCCGCACGCATACACGCTGCAGTTAACAGGCGGTTTGAACCTAAGATATGTTCTTAGTGAGGGAAATATTCCTGCTAAAATGTGTGATGTTCCATCCGGTGATGGTGCTCTGTTTCCACCCCGGTAACGGCGATACAGTAAATTAGCTCTTACAGTGTCTAGTTTGCTGATTGATTATGCCTTGGCTAGCTCAGTATTGACTTAGTACGTTGAAAAGTATATAAAGATGCGCCATTTTTACTAGCCTACTTTCGGAAGAAAAGATAGGATTATGAGATCACTTTCCTGTCTATGCCTGTGTGTGTAGGTGTGCGTATGTGTGTATTTGTGTGTGGCTGTGTTTGGTGTCTAGGCGTTTGTGTGTGTGTGTCCCTTTCAATTTTTTGCTCTTTAACAGAATCTCACAAAACTCGGTGCAAATATAGTACAAAGTAAGGACACTGTCTTTTATAGTTTTTGACCACACTTGGGACTTATTTTCAAAATGGTAGCCCTTAAAAATGTAGGACATGTCATACAGTATCTCGGATTTAAACCAAATTGTGTATGCTGACAGCGCAAGCTGTATGCATTGAATTCAGAGGTGAATATTGTTGTTTGACCACCATTTTGGAAGATAGCACTACAAGAAAAAATTAAACTTTTACAATATATTTAGAAAACTATTCAACCAATTTTCGTTCAATTTGGCACGTTTGGAATACTATTATACGCCATATGAATGTTAGTAATTGAAGTTAATTACGCGTTTATTTTGAAAATCGCGGCCATACAAATATTTTAAATTTGTATGGTATAGTTATTATACCGTTTAAAAGACTTGAACCTAATTTTGTACGCTGACAGTATCTATTACAAGCATCATAAAAGCCAAAAACAACCATTTGTAAGACAGCGCTAAATAAAATAAGAAAGTTTTTGTGTAATATCTCGGGAGACAATTGACAAATTGCTACCAAATATCAAAAACAACTAGTACTGCGGCAATTGAATTTTACAAACATTTTATAAGTATTTCAGACCGTTATTTTAAAAATGGTGGCAATCTTGATATTTTAGCATAGTATGCCATATATTTAAAAACCATGTTATCCATACAAATTAACTTTGTAGCTGGGAGTATATATAAAAAATATCGAATGTGTACAAAGATCCTCTTTTGTTCTCCATTTTGTAAGATAGTCTTACACAAATAAATAAAATTTGTATATCATATCTTGGGAAACAATTTGCCGATTCATACCAAATATGGTAATCAAATAGTACTGTGGTAGGTGATATTAACTAAATCGTTTATGAAATATCAAATACGTTTTTTCGAAATGGCGGCTATATAGCTATTTTAGTTTTGTCTGTTAGGTATATCTTTGAAATCAATAAATTAATTCAAACGAAACTTTGTACGCTGGCAGCAAATATTACAACCATCAAATGCGTCTACACAGAATGTTTTTGACGCCATTTTGTAAAATAGTATCACATGACTGTTAAAAATAATATGCCATTATGTCCGAAAAACAACCGATTTCTACCAAATTTTACAATTAAACAGTACTGTAGCAGGCCATGTAAACTGATAAACTTTGAGAGGGCCAGACACTTATTCAAAATGGCGGCCAAATAAATTTTTTGCTCTCAATGTTTTACCTACGAAACTACAAAACAAATTTCAACTTAACTTTGTTTGCAGAGAGTATCAATTATACCCATCAAAATTTTCTCCGCAAAACCTCATTTCTCCACCATTTTTAATGATATCACCACATGAAATAATACAATCCTTATGTCGTGTTTCGGGAATAAATCAATTAATATCTTTCATATCTGGCGAAGAAACTGTGCTATGGTAGGCCATATTAAGTTACATATCTTAAGTGTGTAAGTAATTTATTTTCCGAACGGCTATTGTAAAAGCATTTGAGCTTAGTGTGCAATATCTACAAAACTATGTAACATATTTGAATTTCACTATGTATACTGTATCTATGACAATCATCGAATGCGATAATGTATGTAAACTTTCTGTCCTCCATTTATGAAGATCGTCACATTAACAATGGAGGCTTTATGCCATATCTCCAGAGCCAATCATTCGTTCCATATCAAAATTTCACGAAGTATTGCTACAGCAGGGAATGTAAATTAACATGTGTTTCGTGCGGCAGGTATGTTTTGATGGGATTTATTTAAATAAATTACCTTAATGTTTTGTATCTATAAAACATTTCAACTTAATTCATCCTAGTTTGTATGCAAACAGTATTAATTAGAACAATCATGTATTCATACAGATGTGCTCTTTTGCCGGATTTTTTTGGAAAATAGTGTCTGGTGAGTAAATTGAACATTTTGCCATATTTTCGGACAATTCTACTATCTTGCAACAAATTTCGCACAACTACAAAAGGTCGTGCAAAGTTACATGATTTTAATAAGTCCAGGCATTGATTTTCGAATTGGCGGCCATATAAATATTTTAATGTGTTCTACAAATCTGTTTAACAATTGAACCAAATTCAAGCAAACATTTTATGCTTATAGTATCGTTTAGAAACACACAATACAGGCACTATTTTTAGGCGGTTTTTATAAGATAGCCCTATTAAAAAAAATTTAGTTTTTGTGACATACCTCCTGACACCTTTATTTTCAAATATTTGTGGTTTTGTTAAAATAAGACTATTAAGGCGATTGTTGTTGTTTATTGGGAAACAGAGCAATACCATCTTGAGCTTATTTTTAAGGTAAAAATGCTTTCTGCCGCTGAACACGTAAAAGGTTAAACAAAATGAGTTATACATACACTGCAAAACTTTCAAAGTTACTCGGGTCTCAGAAGCCGAATTTAAGCTAGTTACGATGTTTTAATATTCTATACGTATCACTGATAAAGAATAATTATGACTTTTTTTTCGAGATCTTATAAGGATATAATGTAAATAATTTTAGTAAACAACGTCAGTAGTGAGGTTCGTTGAGGTTACATTGCACCAAACGTCTAAAAACTACATTCTTTCATATGTTTAAGTTAAAATATTAAAACGCATTAAAACCCTCTTGAACCGATACATATTGAGCCTATTGGAGACCTAAGTATTGCCAAACAGGTGTATTCAAACTGGGATGTTTTTTCTATAGGATGTTTGATTAATGTTCTTCTAATTCAAGTGTAAAATAATAAAATTAACTTCTTGTTAAAACTAAATATTTAAGTTTCTGAAAGAAAAAAATAGCGTAGTTAGGGATTACCTCAGCCACCCGAGGCCACCTTTGCATCAGACGACATTCTTGTGTCATTCAACCCTCCTAAACCTGTTAATAAACGAGGGAAATATTGTATTCTAGAACTGAACCATGCCAGTATTTGGCCATTTTAATTGTGCCATAACGAATCCAGCAGATCACAATAATTTGTTTATAAATTTTGTAGATAATTATCTATTATTAATATAATCAAATATAATGTAATCGCTTGTACCGTTAAATTGGATAATTAAAAACAGTAGGTTGGCAAGCACCAATTTGCAAAAAATATTTGAAGTATGAAAAAGTAATACTCTTGGCGTTTATTGATTTGTCAGATGACTTTAAACTATTGTTTTTAAGTTCTGTTTCTTTTCGCCCCACTGTTTCTAATCACCCTATTTTACAGAACCAATATTCTTCTGATAAACATATTTTCATATAATATTAGTTCAAAACTGCAACAATTTGTATGTTTTACGGAATAAAAATAGCCATTAAAGTTCAATGTGATTACAGAAGTGTAAAAATTATACAAAATGTTTACTCCAAGGGGTGCGAAGATTAAAGTTACAGATTTATACTTTGCACATGGAAACTCTGCAGTCTTCTGGTTAATATTTTGTTGAACTGATGGAAAGTGACCTCCTTATTGAAGTTTCTCTACACCGTTTGTAATTAGTAATGCCCGAGTAAAGAAGAAGTGGTAGTGATATGCCTCAAGTATGTATTTATAATAATTTCTGCTCCTTGCAGCTCCATTTGTGTGGGATGGTTTTATTAAGTTTTTGAAATATAATTAGGAACGTAAGTTTCCATAATCACAGTGCAAGCATATACCCACCTCACGCCACGCATTTTTTTTTAGCTAAAAGTACATCTGTAGAAGTTTTTACATTCATTATATACCATCATAAAAAAAAAAAAATTAATTGTACATGTTAAGTTGTTTATTTTAAAATACCCTACCTTGCCAATAGATGACCAGGAGCAAAAGTGAAGAGCGATAAGAGGGGCGAGGGCCTCCCTGGCTGCCTGGACTATATGTACTCTGCTCTCGTGTAACTTGCCAAGATTTTGACATTTCGACGAAAGTAGCGCCAAATATTTACTTTACTATATCCTTTCGCTTTCAGCTGGTGCGTCAAGTGGAGGCTGTATATTTTATCAACACGCTGTCAGCAAATGCACTTGCCATTGTACTGTAACGCTTAACAAATGTTAAGGTATTGATAGACGGACATCTGTCTAAACCACTCGTAGGTTATAAAAGTAAAAATATAAAACCTTGCAAATAATTTAATATTTGCTAACTATGTTTTAATTTATCCGAGACAGCGAATTGGGGTTAACATTTGCGAGACGGTAGTTTTAGTTCTTATCACACTTTGGACGTTACAGCTTAATTGTTAAGACTGTAAATTAAAGTAATTTGGGGAACTTGCTTGACAACACACATTCATTATCCAAAAACTCACCAACGACTACTCCAAAGCAATAATTCTGCTATTACTGATACTAAACAGTTCGAACTGGAATTATGTGGCTTGAAATAATGTAAAACATGCTTAAAAATTACCCAAGTGCGACCAAATTTCTTCTTTTTATAAAAACAGTATAGTAACAACACGAAAACAACAAGTAAATGGGTTTGCGGGAAAACAACATGCCGTGTAATGGACGTAGACGTTAACGATTACCAGTCCAATAGAAATTACTAGTAATCAAAATCGCTGTACACGGAAATACATGTTACTTTAAAAATTTTACACAGATCGCGGAAGAATAAAACCGTTGGAAACTGTCCTTAACATTGTTTTATACACAAGAAAGTTATTTTATTCAGGCTGGTAGTGCTTAGGGAGTCTGCTGACACATAGCGCGCTATGGCGTGGCAGGGCGTGTTGTGAGCCGAGCACGTTACTCAACAGGTAGTAGCATGTCGGCCTGTCTATTGATCCCGTCTTTTTAAATGTTTACTTTTCTCCTATTATTGGCTCGAAACGACATGAGTTTGAAATATATTTTGTCAAATTAGTTGAAAAAGTAATTCAACAATACCCTGCGATATTTCTATAAGGTTTTGGAATTAAAATCAAGCATGTATGGAATGCATGAAGAAGAGCAGGGATACGACGTTAAAAGAACTCCCAAGGTTTACGTTGTGTTTCATTTGAATACGAATCGTTTTAATGTGAATTTCATTTTGAACAGCTATACATTACTACTTTTAGCACGAAGTTTAGTTTGTAACACTAACAACCACCGTTTTGTGACCACGTAAAATAAAATGTATTAATTAATGTACGAACTCTTTCTTATCCTCGTATTTTCTGCTTGTCTGACGTACGTCAGCAGTGCATTCAGAATAGCGAACGTAATATAAATTGTTGTTCTTTTGTGCATCAGTTGATACAGGATTTTGTAAATAGCACATTGTTTGCTTAGCACTTGACATAATGTTGAAAAATATGTAATATAAAAGCTGACGAGGTGATGAATTTTTTTTTACCAAACCGAAACCATATATATATATATATAGTTCATTAATTAAATTACCTGCCATTGATTAATTATGTATCGCAAAGTAGGACTATCAAAAATTATAAAATAAAATGGCATAAATAAGCGATTTAATTTGAATGCTTGCTCTTAACAGAGTTAAAATCCTAACTCTCGCACGACCGGCAGTTTTATGTTATAATCTTTTTCTATGTTTTCGTATCGTGTAGCACTGCAAACAGAGTGCGCAACGTTGATAAACGAATTAGTACGATTAAATTTCTCTTTAGTGGAAATTTTTCATCTTACAAGGTAAAAATTGTTTGCCACTAACCGGGTTAACATCATTAATTTAAAAACATTTACACTTTGTAGTGAATATGGACGTTGTTCCTGCATTTATGCCGAGTCAACGCGGAAAATATGAGAATGGCGCTTATTAAAGTCGGCTGTACTATCGAAGGAACAGAAATCATTCCGACCAGCCCCGATGACGTGAAAGGATGAGGTGGGACAGAGCAGAGACATTTTCTGCCACACCTAAAGGATCCCCGTCCGAAAAACGTCCCGCCGGGCTGGGCCTGGGATCGAGCAAAGGAGTGACCAACTACAGTGAGTTCGTGTAAAATTTACTTTGGCAGGTTCTGTTAATTACTGTATTGTGGTTTCTGATGCCCTTGAACTGTGCTATATTACGCAGCAGAAGAAAATACTCCAAAGGAACAGGCTTAACTTAAAAAAAAAACTTGTATAGTACCTATATTATTATTATTTTGCGATTTATATCACTGGGCTTTCCAAATTTGTTTTGGTCTGCTGCGATCTTTGCGAACTTACTAGCTGCAACGAAACGCGAGCGATGTCCTTTTAAGGAACGCTCCAAAGTCGTGCCAAGCAAGAAGGAACACTGTGCGCCTCGCCGCCTGGACTGGTGTCTGTCGCCCTCGTTGCGCGACCGTTTCAACGGACGTGAGCATTTNCCAGTAATCCCGCGTTGATTGCCTCGCCGCCTGGACTGGTGTCTGTCGCCCTCGTTGCGCGACCGTTTCAACGGACGTGAGCATTTCGCCAACGACAGAGAGAGAGAGAGAGAGATAAAAGAAAAACAGCCCGGAGCTCTGTTCCGTTTTCCGAGCGCAAGGTGCTCGTTTAAAATCACGAATAACGGCGTATCGTGAAAGACAGCGCCGAGGAATGCGCCCGAGTCCCGCAAGGGTTCAAGTCGTGCGGAGGCGAGCGCCTTTGTGCCAGGGACACGTCATGTCGCCGGCCGTCGTTGAGGATGTCGTCTACTTCTTTCCCGGACCACCGTCCCATCTATCCGTACACCGCAGTGTTGCCAACCCCAACCCCAGCAAGTTGGCTACATGCGTCCCCGAATTCCGCTACAAATAACAAACTTAAGCTACATCTGTAAAACTCTCCGTTATAAAATAATAAATATTATTATTGTTATTATTATAGATACTTAACACTCATTAATATAAGACTAAGTAAGTCACGCAATAATAATTAGATAAGGAAAATAAGGAATTCAAGTGTTGTTCAAAATATTGCTAAGTTATTGTGGTACTATTACATTTACTACATATACTAAAGCATATTTACTAAAATAATGAATTTAACAGTATATATATTATAATCATAATTTTAGTAAATAACATTAAATAAATAAAATATAATCAGTATTTTAACCATTCTGATGCTTTTTTACCTAAGTGTTAAGGCATTCTTAGGAGAGTTTATTGTCAATGTTGGTGTTGGGAGGGGGGAGGTCATGACTGTGATCCACCCCCTTCTCCTCTGGATCCGCCCTTGCCACAAATTAGGCTACACGTAGCTGAATTCATCTGCGGTTGGCAACAGTGTTCCACCGCCACCGCCGAGCGGGGCGCCCCTAACTGTAGTGCGCGTGACTGGCCATCACGACGTCCCCGGAGAGGTCGCGCCATCCCCGGACGGGGTGGTGACCGCCGCCAGAGGAGATGAGCACGTTTCCCACACCTGACGTGCTTTTCGGCTCCAGTCATGTTCAACCGGCGTTTCTTCTTCCGCGGCTCGCACGCCGGCATCGGCACATCAAAGGAGACCCCAGTACACAGCTAACGTTCTTAGACGTAACTGCGAGCTCCTTGGGACTTTCGTCAGTGGCTGAGTTTGTGATCGAACTGAACATTTAGTGTATTATTATTTCAGTATTTAGTAGTATGAAATTCGGACGCCTTCGATAGCCACTTGTTCAGCGATGGTTGCGATTGGGTAATGTAGTATTTTAGTAAGTTTCGTTCCCTACTAATAACTAAATACTAAAATACTGTGTACGTCATAATTTTAGTCGACTAATTGGGGTTACGTGACCTTTTAGTAAAATTAAAGGTTTGAATTCAAACACGGCTTGGGTGTAGGTATTTGCGCATGCAACATGCGGGAGAGGTTCTTCTCAATTGTACACAGAAACCCTTAGACGAAGGAGAAGTTCGTTTCGCATTTACATAGACTGACAAGCCTACGCTCCGGAAAATCTCGCACAGAACATGGAGACGAATCTTTCTGTCTCATCAAAATGGCGGAGTTCAAACAGAACTTCTGGAGCATTGAATGTGAAATAGATGTGCAGCTATGTTTGACAAGTGAATATGTGTCGTTCCGTTTGTTACTTCTTGGCGGTTTCACGTTTCAAATACTTGCGTCTGCCATTTGAAAGCGGACACATTTTGTAAATAATATTCACCATGTGGGGATAACAAGACATTCGGACCACACTGTACTGTATTGGTTAATTTTTACAGTGAGATGTGTGCAAAAGTTATTANCTGGCCACTGCAATGCATTGTTCTGCTCACGCTAGAACACTGCGTGTTTTTTTATTGGAGTACATCTAACGTTCTTTTAGTTGGGCAGCAGCATTTACAATGCGCGCTAGCAGTTCAGCACGTGTAGCAGCCTACCGTTTTTACGCTTCACTATTTCGCTTTTCATCCAGCTTCATAAAGCAAAGTCTAACGCACCTTTTTCTGGAGATCGCGGTAGCCAGTTAATGGAACCACCAACACCAATCCAAAGGTTCGGGAACATATGGTCGAGATGTTGCTTCGCAAGTTTGGTAGAATGCGGAGGAGAACTGCCTTGTTGGAAGTGCATACACATTCATGTGGCTAAAGGAGTATTCTCAAGAAGTTCCTGTAACGTATGCCGCAAATATTGCAATTTATTCTGTCCTGTAATTAGATGATCTAAAATAACGGGACCGATCACGTGTAATTTATCATACCGCACTACACATTGATGTAGACACGAACTTGGAAATTTGTTTTTTTTTTTTTTAGCGCGTGGATTCTCTTGCGACCATCGATGACTATTAAGCGTATTCTGGACCCCATCCAGGTAAATGTGGCTTCATCACTAAATAGCATTTTTGTAAGAACTTCATGATTGCCAGTTAACTAGTGACAGAATTCAAGGGAAATAGCACTGTCTACTATGTGAAGAAGTTGTACATGATGTGGGTGAAAGGGTAGGGGTACAAACATTCATCATGTGGTGTTCTTCATGCACGATCTCATAAAACACCGAGACGTACAGAAAGTCTACACATGCAAGTTGTGGGGTTACGTTGAACCATGTGAAGAACGTGCATGCTCGTCATGCGGCACGTCGTGTTAAAGGCTTTGTTATGATGTCAAACGATCACTGGGGAGATTACCACTTTCACGTTATTGAAAACAATCTATGATCTGGAACTCGANTGTTATGATGTCAAACGATCACTGGGGAGATTACCACTTTCACGTTATTGAAAACAATCTATGATCTGGAACTCGACGTGTAGGAAAGGGCCGACGTTATTCCTCAACAGCAGTAGCAGTAGAAGCCACAAACATAAAACATATTCGCATATTCAGTGTGTGAATAAGCGTGAGGAATCTTTAGCAAACAATCGTACGTTCAAAACAGACCACTTTATCACTTCTACACGATACAAAAAGCACCAAACAATTGGCAATCAAACCGCGCAGCGCAACGATAGGTGAGTGACATATTGCGTACCGCATGGCNCAAAAAGCACCAAACAATTGGCAATCAAACCGCGCAGCGCAACGATAGGTGAGTGACATATTGCGTACCGCATGGCGAAGGATAGGACGCATCGGTAAAATAATTTTTTTGCTCAAATCGGCCTCTCATTTCACCTCCCAGAAAGATAGCCTNAAAGGATAGGACGCATCGGTAAAATAATTTTTTTGCTTAAATTGGCCTCTCATTTCACCTCCCAGAAAGATAGCCTTCCTTCCTGGGACATTCTGCATTCAATCCCAGCTGGGAACAACAGTGATTACACAAACCTTTCCTATTTACTTCCTATAACGCGTCCTTCAAAGAGGTGGCCTATAATTGGCTCAAAATTGATGGATGGTCGTGAATGTGCAACTGAGCTCGGAAAGTCTCAGAAAAGAATAGCGTGGGGAAAAGACACATTTTCTTAACTTTGTGGTTTATATAGTTTTACTGTAAAACGTGCTGCCGAAATAAGGTTGTATTACAGTACGTAAATTTTGCCAACAAGAGTCCAAATTTTTCATTGCGAATAAATTTCTGACCAAAGAACCGAGATATTCGCTGTCTCAGAGCTCAATACTACAAAATAAGAGGGTAAAGTTCTGATTTTGAAAATAATTCTGTAGGAAAAGTTCGTTAAAAGCAAGTATAGGACACTGAAGTGATGAGTATGCTGATGACATATCTTTGGTACATAACTAAATTATTTCTTCGTCCTTCTATCACATCCATCATGTTGAACTGCAACCTCGTGCAGCGGGTTTTGTTCGCCAGAGCTCCTCCCTCCTGTGCCTGAGCCCTAGGGTATAACAGGAGACACCATTCATAGCTCTGATATTAAGAGTGCACCTCAGGTTCATGACTTCCAGGCATATAATTGTCTTTACAGACATATCACGTCAGGTATCATAACGTGGAGGTGCACTCAGCCAGGCATTATTTCAGTACATGTCTTATTTGGAGCTTGAACAAGGCTCCTAATTGGGAGTAGTTGAATACTCCCAATAGAAAGAGATCATTCCCTTACCAATAGCAGTGGGTGGATGTTCTCCACCCGAAGATAGTTCCACCTCACCTGTCAACAGCAGAGTACAGAGTTAAATCCGTAGCTGCCACCTTGATGGGGCCGAGTGCTATCCCCACTCTACAAACCCACTTTGTGAACGAGTCCTGTTTCTAGGCGGACCAGACAGTCGACCTTTCGTTAGTGAGCATCAACCCTTCGAAATCAAAACTTGGGGCAGGTCAGCACGCTTGCGTTCCACGGCAGCTGCTACTGACTTTTTCCGGCACGCCAGGCCCAGCCCTCCAGGCAAACACCCACCTCCAGATCTCCTTCTAAGCAGAAGGTTCAACAAATGCCACCCAGATTCCGACCCGCGATCAGCACGGCCGAAGCCGGGGCTTTCACACTGATCCCCTGGGTACCCACAATTTTCAGACATGCACACTGAGTTATCACCTAGGACAGCCCAGCCTCTCTAAGACGCCAGACAATCCCTTCATTGGCGCTCCGCCACTCCGAGATCAGCTCGACTGCCACATCGAGCCTCAGCTTTGGGAGTGCAATTCGGTTCGTGTGTCTTCACCGCAGGGCTAAAAATATATACAATCTCTGGATGACTGCACATAACCTCGCCGTAACTGGTTGTCCGTGCACAGACAGGCCGTTACCGCCAAATCACATTCATCAGCAAAAATAATAAGAAATTAATAAAGTGGGGATTATATGATTTTTAGACTATACTGGAATCCAGGATCCTTCTTATGAAATACCGCCAGTTTTTTAACAAGCTAGAAAATCTATGATTATTTGGCAGATATGATCAAATTTTCCACCTTTCCGCTTCAAAGAGTTAAACGCACCACATCTCACGCTTATATAAACAATATACTAAGCAGTAAAATTATTAATTCTTCATTGCATGGGCTATTTTGGTTTTCACATATTTTACTCGGCCACATGCTTGACTAAGATACGACTTATGCCACTTTCCAAGGTACAATGTCCCAATGGTGCACCACCAATGAAAACGAATTCAAAAGTAGAACTTGCGTGTATACAGTCTCTGAAGAATCCGAAATCCAGTAGCTTCGTTGAGATTAATAAGAGCTAAAGATGACAAAATACTTGCGTGTATGGCCAAACAAACCGCAGAGTTGATTCATCCAAACATCTTGCCTTGTTGTCAATTTTTTTTATCTAATAGTTATGTTTATGTTGTTAAATTATCATAATCGATATTGTATAATTAAAATTTTTTTAACTTCAGAATTTATTTTGTAGTAACAGGTGCAGTTCATCTGACTTCATTTTCATAATTGCAAAATCACGTTACGTTGACTATTAAGTTGGTAGTACGGGAGTACTGCTGCTCCAATGTTGGTAGGATGAAGTAATCCCGCCCCGATTCGGTTCGAAAGGGAGACATACAGCAGTCGCTAAGGAAAATTGACCCACACATATTGTAATTGCAAATAAGCACTTGGTCTGAGTTGACGACCTGGCTGATAGCATACATGTCAAGTTCGGGGAGAGATCGGGTGACCTTGCTGGCCTCAAGAGTAACACATCGTGACGCAAGCATTCTACAGTCAAATGTGCCGTGTGTGAACGAGCGTTGTCTTGCTGAAAGGCTGTTCCAGGTTGCTATCATGTGATGAAGAACTCGTAAGGCTGCAGGATGTCATTGTACTACCATTGTGCTGTCAGTTCCCCGGGATCAATTCCAGATATGAACAAAATTGATACTTTATGGTTCCCAGACCATAATGCCAGAAGTAATGATCGCGTAATTCTCCAGAACATTTTTAGGCTGATATTACAAAATGAAATTTGTCTTACTGGGAACAATAATAATATTTCAATACGCTTAAAACTTCGCCAATAACCTAGGCCAGTGATTCCTTAACGCGGGGGCTGTTTCGCCCACTTCGTGTAGGCAACTGTTAATTTATTGAATCTGTACTTGCACTAGTTTCGTGTACCAGGTGTATAATTATTTGGCATTCAAGTTAATTGCCTCATCCCACGAGGTAGCCTGGTGGTAATGATTGCGTAGGCTGGAGTTACCGAACTCATTTCTACGACGGAAACACGTGCTCACGTGATTGCCACATGAATACCATGTAAATAATAAAACATTCTTTTTTTTGTAGGAACTCTTCCCACCCATTTTTTTGTGTAGAAAAGTTCGGTTGTCTTACTAAACTGGATCAAAACTTTTATAGGCCTACCTTTCACAGTCATTGTTTGTCTAATGCAAACCATCACTTTTATGGAAGATGGGTTTAAGATACCCTGACATCTAGCATATGTAATTTTATGTAAATTAAAAAAACTAAATTACACATTTCTACACAACGATCTAAATACGCGCGTGAACTCACTCACGTACTCACCAACACTGTCGAAAAATCCAGTAAGTTTTATACAGGCAAGTAGTATGCGCCTTTGAACAAAACTATGTCTTGTTAATTTTAAGATATAAGCAAATACATTGAGCAACAAAAGACATAAAATGCCTGTAGTCGGGAATCACACAATATATCCAGGCTTATGAATAAGTGTACAGCTGGGGTATATGAAGGTTTATTACACGCCCACAAGGGTGACTTCTACACACTGCCAATAAGTTTTGAAATGATCGCGCATAGAATCCTTGAAAATTGCGGGGTTGAGAAAAATAACACTGCAGGTCCAATTTAGGTGAATTTGACTTACAAATGATCCAAAACTTTCATCTTGTATAACATGAAATTTATAGGAAAATCTGAGGGCAACAACTCTTTTCATGAAATAATTCAATGGCAGCATCTTCGTTCATTTGTACACTGTTATGTCACTCGCCTTTCTTTCCGTAGAATTTGCTTTAAAAATGCTTTTCATGTCCCACTTCGCAGGTGGAAACTCAATTGCCATTTCCTGCCATTTAGCCTATCGGCCAGTTTCCAGTACGATGGGTAAAGATCCCACCGCAAAACACTAATAATTACAAATTCCTATATTTAAGTTGTAAGACGATAGTTTTTGAGTCTTCATGCTTCGAGCTACGTGAAACATGCTTGTATTAACCACTCTCGTTCATAATACCATGCATTTCAAGCCGGCAAAATTTGACAGGGATTAAAATGAGCGCTTATTTTCAATTATTGAAATTTATTTGGTGAGTTCGATTTAATATATGCATATATATGCCAATATAATGTTATTTACAGCTGACCATTCTAGCTTCTTTGCTGAAATTTCGAAGCAAAAAAATCTGTAGTGATATAATTTTACTGTATAGAATTATGTCTGCTAAGCGCCTTAATCCCTCCCTCTCACACTCTTTATATCTTTCTCTCTCTCCCCTACTCCATCCACCCCCCTACTTAGTTCTCCAATGACTGAATATCAACATGAATTTCATTCCAGTGTTCGCGTACTCTATAGTCTTTAAAAAGTATTATGTAGGTTGATAATAAAATGTCTTGTGATATGCGTATTCAGGTATCTAAATTGCTGCAGCTCTTTATAGAAAACACTATAAGCCTAATTATAAAAATCGACGTTGTTTAAGTAAACAGCATCAAACATATTCCGCGCCCGTGCCAAACACCCGGTGGTAATTCTCAAGTGCGGTCTCTTGCTGCGTTTGTTTTATACCACTCTGAACGGATGTTTACAGCCATTAAAACCGTTTTATTGGCCGCTTCCAGCACGATTTATGGCTCGGTGAGGACATTAGTAAACCTTGACGTGCGTGAGATCGATTACAGCTCCCAGGTAATAGGTTTCGCCTATCTTTCCGTAAGCATTGGTGTGGGGAGCGTAACCGAATGTGAAAACGTGCCGAGTTTGTAAACGCGCAGCTTGGCTCGTCTTAAACGACTTTCCCAAAGTGAAGTTGTGTTTACAGTTCTTAATATACGTTTTGGTATTGTCATGGAAACTAAACATAATAATTGTCTTGTTTTTTTCTCTTGTCCGTTTATTTTATTTACTTACTTCTGTTTCAAAAACCATTTTACGAGAGTCAGTTAATCTACTGGGAAAAAAAGGGATACATTTTTAGACGCTTGTCTACTCGGCACGTGAACTGCGTTTGCATGTATTTGAAATACACTGAAGAGCCAAAAAAACTGGTACACCTGCCTAATATCGTGTGAGGTCCCCCGAGCACGCACAAGTGCCGCAAGACGACGTGGTATTGACTCGACTGATGTCTGAAGATATGCAGGAGGCAATTAACAACATTAATCCTGCAGGGCAGTCCACAAATCCAATCTGCGCCAATTTGAAAAAGTGTTGCACGTCTGTCACGTTTAATGATTCTCGTCAGTCGTTTGTCCCGTTCTTTAACGATCTTTTTCCGGCCGCAGCGATGTCGAAGATGAGATGTTTTACCGGATTCCTGATATTCACGGTACACATGTGAAATGGTCGTACGCGAATATCCAAATGTTATCGCTATTTCGGAGATGCTATGTCCCATCTCTCGTGCGCCGACTATAATACCACGTTCAAACTCACTTAAATCTTGATAACCTGCCATTGTAGCAGCAGTAACCGATCTAGCTGCCAACCGCATCGAGTTACCCTGATTGGTTCCATACCTCTGTTATTTGCATACGCACGCTTATACCAGTTTTTTTTTTGCTCTTTAGTGTACATGTGTTAGCATAAACAACTATACGTGTCGCAGTACGTATCTATTCGAAAAAAAGTACACCTCAGACTAGATCGGAATAGAACTTTAAAAGTTTTTCGTAAATTGTGCACATAATTTTGAAAGTCCTAAATCATGCTGAAGATGACGTTACACACATTATAATATTCTGCGCTAAGATTTGCGAAAATCTTCTCAGTGTCTGCATTGAACTTTGCTCCAGTATTGCCAACCATAATACTGTAAGGTCACCTCTAAGTCCCATGGTTGCACGCATCACGATAGGAAAAGCGCACAAGCCAATTCATTTCTTAGCACACGGTGGCGACTTAGCATCTCATGCGCGCAGTAGTATTGCCTAATGGCAGTGCTGCCATGGTGATATGGCCTTTGTGTAGGTGTGTTACGCGTAGCGAAAACGTTTATCTGAACGTCTCTCTAGGTTGTCGGTGGACAAAACTGAAACAATTTTTTTCCCCTAAAAGGAAGCGTGATTGTTCAGAGAATACAACTACTAGCTTACTGAGACATTCGTCATGATACTCATTTCGTTCCTTTGCAAACTTGGCGTTCTTTCGCTGATTTGTTCCAGCCGCTGTAATAACGGACGCCGATAACCCAACTCAAGCTGTAATAGAAGGAGATGATCTTGTTCGCCAAATATTTGCTAATCATCTCAAATTCTCGATTGCTGCGCTAATGCCAAAAATGCATATTGGTCACCCAAAATTATCCAGTTAAAAAGTCAGATTTTCTCTCGGTGCTGTCGCTAACGAAATTCCTTAATATCCTCTCCATAATTATCACTCTACTCGTCTTAAAAGGTTATGGAGGACAATTAATTTTACAAAATCAGAATTTCCTGGAAGTACTAATTATATTCCTTCGAGCCGATATAATGCAAACTCTTCCAAATTAGCCCACTGTTCTGTAATATATATTGTTACCTCAAGTAATTTACTGACGATTTGTTGTGTATGTCCCCGTCTGTGTGGCCACTCGGCGTTATTTTTTGAGCAATTCAGCTGATACACACCTTTACGTAATGTCAGTATAGCGACTGGAAATAAAGCGTTCGTATACCTCACTCTTTTTCGAAATCACTATTTGACTGATTTAACTACATACAGTAGTACCTCGCAACGGCTTATAAAAAAAAATTTCTGTGTACGTATTAATTTATAAAGTCATTTTGTATTTTAAGTTGTCAAATTTCAAAGGAAATATTTATTTCGTCAGGGAAACGGCCGAATGTTGGAGGTTGCAGGTAAGAATTATTTCCAACAACTACGAAGTACACGTTGTGTCCTACTCAGAGTATTTGTGTAAGTTTATCAGTTACAAAATATTTAATTTTTATCCATCAGTTTGAAAGCTTAGCTGATAATGAATATTTCCTTCGATCAGACGCACTGTTCAATTAGGGACTGGAAATACGTCGTTAAGCACGATTTCGTTTATGGATCTATTTCATCCAGTGTTTGGTTTTAATTATTTATTGACAAAATATTACACTCCTGTATATACTGCCATGCGTTTTAAAAATATTTTATTTATGTAAAAATTTCTCGTGTGGGACAATTTGGAGAATAATTGGCAGCAAAATGATATTTGCTGTCGCTTCCAGGTCGGTGGTAGCCGATCGGTTAGCGCGTCATTTCACTACGGTGATCTGGGCTAAGTCCCCTGCATTTCCAAGCTCAGATTCTCACGTGGGTAACGTGGTTTTCCCAGCTATCTCACATTTACATATGCCGGGCATTCTTATGCTGGCCATTCCTACGTTATTATATTTCACGTCAGTTTTGAACGAGACTAACGCCTACGGCCCCAGCCTCAGAAGCCCATCTCCGGGATGAATGTTACTCTGCTGCAAGTTGCATAAGGTCTTTTACTTAAGGCTGTTCACGATATAGTAAGCACTTTCGGAATTAACCGTAAAAAAAATCAATGCTTGTTAATTTTACGCTGCTGTTCACGCCAGAATGCAGGCTTCCAATTAGGATGGCAGTCAGCAAAGTGAAATAGTTGTCTTGACGTTTTATTGAGACTGTAATGGTAAAATTTATGATGATTCATATTTTTATACCTTATACACTAAACAAAAGGAATAGCAATTTTAGTAATACATTTAGTTTCCTAACAATGTCGTATATTAAGTTTAATAACAGATGAATATAATCATTAGGCCTATTGAAATGTAAATTTTATAAATGCCAGATGGATACAAAATGAAGAGAAAAGTAGATTTTAAGCAGAGCTTTGAGAAATGCTCACTTTACCGTAAACAGCCTATGGTTATTAAGCCGCCAGTCGCTTAATATTCCTCCTCTCGTTTCACATTGATTAGGAAATAATGAGCTAGTAAGGAAAGCCGAGACTTCACTGTCTTCGACATCCGCGCAGTGAGAAATACTTTTTTAAGTCGCAAGGTTGCATACTGAAAACTAAAGACCATGGAAACTCTTGAATTGTCAGCTCCAAACCCACGTGGACTAATAACGATCAAAAAATGATCGCATCATTCTAGGAGTTGACGCGAACTATCTACCCTCTTCGCCATATGAGCTTCTTGTGAATCCCCAGCGATCATACCTATTACCACAAAGGCCAATGCATGTTGCAACTAACATGGAGATCGTTACGTTAACTTAGCATAATATGAATGTTAGGGTATTGATCACAGAGCTGTGGAGGCCTAATCACATTAATTAACACTGGCATAAGTTAACAACAACGCCAAACTGAAGTTCCTATGTTAGACTTTGAACCAGCTTAATTTTTACGTAAAAGTAAAGGAATGATTCTGAGTTTCTTTGAAAACACAATTTGTAGTCCTTTATTAATTTATTCATTTTACTTCCAAACTATTTATTTTGGAATTATGTATCGTGTTTTGAAAACATCATACTGATGTTATAACAATAAAATTTTTGATTTTGTTAGTGGGATAAACGAAATTAAACTTTTCGAAAATGCCACCAGGTCAGGTGTATCAAGTGGGAGATGAGAGCCTCTGTATAGAAAAGTTGAAAAAATAATGGAACAAGTTTTAATATGTATTTACAGTCATTTTGTTTTTACATAGACATGGGTCATCTCCAAAGCCCAAGATATATTTGACAATTTACTTATCAGATAAATTATATTTTTAATTCCATTGCGAATACAGCTACTATTTCAAAAATAATTTTGACATGAAGTTAACATAACGAGGTGCGGGTTTATTTTCTATGTGAATAAGCTACAATGTGCTAGACATTTCTCTGCCAAAGCTCAGCAACCAACAATTGACAGTAGGCCACGGGCGACTGAGCGGTTAGACTGCTCGTCTCCCACCATGGAGAACTGGATTCAATCCCCATCTGGGTCACTCCCGGATTTTCGCAAGCAGGAATTTTGCTGGACGATGCCACTGGTCGGTGGGTTATCTCGGATATATTTCTTTTCAGCCGCCCTTGCATTCCGGCGCTGCTACATTCTCACCTCGTTTCACATTCATTGGCTCTCAAGACCTCGAAATCCCTCAACTCAACAATGGGCAGCGGCCGTTGCCAAGGTCACGCCATGCAACGAGGTGTATAACAGATGTCCTCCGCACGTGACTAACGACAAATTGGCCAAATACCTCCCGCCCAGCACACGACCGACCGGGGGGGTTTCTCGAAGAATCGTCAAGTGAGTAAATTACGTTTCGCCTCGCGCCCCCTCCCATATCATCGCACGCCCCGCACCAAGCCTTTTGTAAGTGCACGCCATTGTTGGCGCTGACAAGAGAGTCTCGGGATGCTTTATGGTCTCTTTGTCCGCGCGAGGATTTACTGTCGGCGGCCCGGAGGATACTCCCCGCGCGCCGCCCACGCCGTTTCGCGGCACCGCGGACCATTTTCGCGGCACCGTGGACCGCGTCGGCCGTCTGTCGCGCGCACATGTACTCATTCCACAATACTAAGATGCGATGCGTTGCGATCAACTGAAGCCGATCAGGATGACGCGGCAGTCCGTCGCAAGGTGTCGGCGACGTATCGAGTGCGTTGCGCGAAATTCTGGTGTTGCTATTGATGACGACAACCGACGACGGAGAAGAAGAAGAATAAGTGTTTGTTTACGTAGAGATTAAGGGGCCTTCATGCCTGCATCGTTTTTCTCTTTTTTTTATCTAGAAGCGCGGGAGCTATGAGTGTTACGTCGGCACTCGCTACGAGAGCGCCATCGCCACTACGTGCAGGGCTCTGAACTGGCAGGCGGTGTTCTCGTAGTGCTGCTCGTACCTATGGGGCTTTCAGCGGTGACCCTCTAATATATAATATTTACAACATGCGTGGTAGTACCATTCCTTCCTCGTATGTGGTGAATGTATTTTCGTAGGTAAACATACTGGGGGCACGTCTAATAGTTTCGTAAAAAAAAATTGATTTCAAACCCTATGTAACGCAGTTCAAGCGCCAGACAGGCGGAGCCCTTAAGAAAAACTATGTATTTACATTTTTATGACGACACACGTTAAAAAAACATCAAAATATTTCTATTTCGTTTTACACGTCTCTCATACTCACTGTATGCTGCTNTGACGACACACGTTAAAAAAACATCAAAATATTTCTATTTCGTTTTACACGTCTCTCATACTCACTGTATGCTGCTGCGTAGTTTTGATCGCACATCGCGTTCATACTGCCTTCTTCATCATCTATCTACTTTAAACATATGATTCTGACTCTGTCAATGTTTATAACGTGTCTTTTGTCACATTCTCCAGGTCTTAAATTGTAATTTTCCCCCTTTAAATAGATAGCAGCACCATCTCGGACGGTGTCTGTCAGCGACAGATCATCGCTCAATTATGAAACATGTTGCTCGTCGCCGCCCATCGCGTCGTCACGCATCGCTGTACTGTAGAACTAGTTTAAAGCGGTTTTTATAATATAGCGACGCGATGCGATGAGCATTAGCCAATGAGAGCGCTGTCGCGGTACGAGCGACACAAACGTAGGAGTCAACGCGGAAGTTCAGTTTGCAGGTTTTTGCGTCTGTGAGTATGGAGTAAACAATTATCAATATCCGTTTTTATTTTGTAAATTTTTCTATGAATATTAATTTCAAAATTTAGACGGAAACATTAAAATATATAAATAAATTAAGAGATGCGTACTTTTAATTTGGTTTTGCATTGAACCTACTTACAGACTTTCCATCAATAAAATAATATGGTCACCGTTGAAAGTCCCATAGGTATACGCAGTGCGACGAGAATACTGCACGCCAGTTCATAGTCTTGTGCTTAGCGGCGATGGGGCACTTGACGCGCGTGGTAGTATCGCCCTTATCGTTCCCACGCCTCTCGGTCTTAAACGCAAAAATAAACACCAGGTAGGCGGGAGCCTTAAAGCATGGGCTAGTACTGACGGTTCCAACCAGCGCTCGTCGCTTGTCAATCACGAGTACAGATACTCTAATAGCGTGCGAGCAGACGGTGCAAACCATAGACTAAAGATGAGGAAGACCGATTATTCGTCTTCTGCGCATATACCCAATATTGACCTTCCCTAAAGCAACACAACTGTCAAAGCCGCATAGTCAACAATTATGAACGTGTTTGTTTATAAACCTAATCTTTAGTTGAGAAGCACTATTATGTTAATGAAATTCTTATACCAATTTGAATGTTAACAATCTGCATTACAAGTTAGTTAGAGGGAATATAAAGATATCTCATATCACTGGTTTACTTAAGAGTTTTCTAATCCCAAATCCAATCCACGCTGTTTTTGTTAGACGTGTCGGCAGAAACACAGTTCAATGTTTGGACACGTAGAATGTTTGTGCGTAGCCAGCGTGATCAGGCCTACCTCATCTATAGTTTACGGAACAAACAGTGCAGACTGACGTCCTTCCAAATACCGACAGTAGCCGGATCCCCTCCTCCCTCATCGAACCACCCGCAGCACAAAGTTTCTATTCGGCCAACGTTGGAAAAATGATGTTGGCTGAACATCCAAATGACACATCATTAAGCCAACCTTAACAACGGAATGTCACCCATTAGGAAAATAAACTGTAGGTTGCTTGTGGTGTCTTTACGAGCCGTGACAGCCGTGTTTGCGAAGGGACTCGTCATGCCAGCCACATACACGTACGAGTACTGACGAGAATGCTTGCTATAGTGGCGAGTGCGAGCACGCGTATGTGGACGCGCCTTTACACAGCTCACGGGATTCCGACAAGCTTGCTTGCACAAGGACGTGTTTTCCTTGGAAACGAGTAATGGTTGCAGGAAGCCAAATTTTGAAATCAGAAATCTCCGAGAATTTTTAAAATTAGAAACAGTTGTCAAACAAATTTACCTTTATAGATTTTGTGAATATTTCATAGTTACGTCACGTGACATAAATTACAACTTCATTGAAAAATAATACTGATCATGCCTTTTGTTAACCCCAATATAAGGATTTTAACTAAAAATGCTTGATTCGTACATATTTTAAATAAATTATCATAACACAATATTTTGTTTCGGTCCATGTGTTAACTGAAGTCACAGGAATGTCATGTTGCGAATTCTTTGCAATCCGATACTTGGCGAGGGGCCGCGGTGGTGTAGTGATCAGACTGCTCAACTCTCACCAAGGCGAACCCGGTTCGCTTCCCGACAGGGTTGCTCCTAGGATTTTCGCACGTGGCAATTGTGCCGGACGATGCCGCTGGTCAGCGGGTTTTCACGGGTGTATCTTCCGTTTTCCCAGTCCTTGCATTCCGGAGCCGCGCCATTCTCACCTCGCTTCTACCTCATAGGCTTTCAAGATATCGATGTTAAGAGCCGCCCAAATCTCTTCACTCCAACACTTGGTCCACAACAGTAGAGATTAAACCTAGGGTTATTTACTATACGTTTTATCTCTAAATTTTTAATTGTAATGCAGGTAAACAACGTAACAAATTTACAAAGAGTTATTTTCGAAGTTGTCTTTATGTAACGTGAAAAATTGTTTTGAGATCTGTCCTAAGATATTAATTATGTTCAGCTTTGAAATATAGACGAAATTATATCAATTTAAAATTTATATACTTTTTTTTTTTTCATTTTTAAAAAGTGCTTTCCTTCATTGTCATATTTTTTTTCAAACTGTTACTTGATGCCACAGCGAAAAAGAATATAAAAATCTGAAAACTAGCTCATAATTGTAGAGTATTGAACATCCTGAAGCCACGTTTCCTAGGCGAGTACATGTGCGCTCATACTCGAGGGTCGTCGAAGCCCACGCACCTATTTCCACGATTCGACCTTTCCCTTTTGCGTAAAAAAAACCGCATGACCCGGTTGCACGAGAAATGTCGTTTATGGTCACGATGGCGGAACTTGGTTCTGTAAAGGACGCACAGCTTGCATTTCCACCATCCACACCATGCGAGCAGCTCTTTCGGAACTGCATTCTTTTACGCTCAGAGCAAAGTAATCCGATTCTGCCCCTTTGGTCTCCGCGGACATTTGTGTGGAGCGTCGGGATTCCCCTCAATACTGTTTTTTTCCCTCCCTACACGTCAGTCGAACGATGACAGGAGCTTTCTTACGGTCTGTTCTTTAGCATTCACAACCATGGCTTTAGGAAAGGCGTAATTTTGTAGAAGATATGAAAGTATAATTGTTCCTTATATGTAAACATTGATACAAACCGAACTGGTATAATTTTTGTAAATGCCAGCATAACTATTAAAGACAATTTATTCTGTTTCAATATAGAAAAAAATTTTCTATCAGTACAAAAATTTTAGAACATTCATTTAATGATAAACATTATAATTCTTAACCTGAAATCTGGTTACTGCTTCTATCAAAATATCCAGTTCACTTCACAGCATTCATATGTATCAATAATTAATAACATTTTCACTCTGGTCAGTTTTATAATTGTGTTTTGCCGCGGTGGCCCTTCCATCCGATCCGAATTTGATTCCTGGCTGAGTTATAACTAGATTTTCACCTGCAGGAAACACGTCAGATGTTGCCGTTGGATTTTCTCTGTGTTCTCCCTTTCCCACAACTCATGTATTCTTTTGCCGTTCCACTTTGGTGTTGTGTTCCATGTCACCTTTCAGGGATGATGGGCACCCACGAGTCGCTATTTGAAAACCCATAGCTCTGTTTTACTACCTATCTGGGTTGCACGATTATTATAGCAGTTTTTAAGGTCGTGTATGTATTACGTTGCAATGAAGATGTTAATGAAAGAAACTCGAGATTATGCGTTCTTATTGATAAGTCAATTTACTGTATTTGACTACACTCCTCACTAAGATTCCCACTGTGTGCTCCATTACCGAAACTAGATATCTGGCGTACGTTACCACCTCTTACAGATCTGAAGATACACCGGATGCCCAAAATTAATTTTTACCTTTTTGTACGTTCAAAACAGATTAACTATTAAAAACAATCTGATGGGAAGCCATAAGGACAACGTTGGGTGTGTGCAAGCGCGTGTAGCCATTCTGCTGTTATCAGTTACGTTTGCAGCTACGAGTGTAGAAGAAATGACAGTGGTGGCACGGTTTTCTTTCGAGCAACACAAGTGCTTTCTTAAGTGTTATTGGAATTAGAACGTGATTGAGGTGCAGAGACGATGGAAGGCTGAACTACATTCTGCGCCGCCATCACGTGTAACAACGAAACGATCACGTGACAAGTCTGAGAGAGACCGGACTGTGTGTTGCAGTAATTCACACTATCCCCGGGATGTCGGTGAAAACTCTGAAGGACACTGTGTACGCCACAAAAGCCACGGAGACTAGATGCCATGAGAGATGTGACTGTACCTACTTGCAGATCCACTCTCATGGAAACAGTAACTACAGTTTGTCGTTCTGTTATACAGTTTTGCAGACGATGTACTGCTGCTGATGGTGTACATTTTGAACATTTGTAACTGTTATTTATATTCACACACTCCCAAAATTTCCCTTACAACCTCAAATACTAGCAGTTTTATCAGAGTGTGTAATCATTAACTTGGGACATTCTGTATTTGCTGCCCTGCTTTGAAATTTTTATAATCTGTAACATAAAAATATGTATGAATACACAGCGTTCTTACGTTTGGCTGAGTAGGTTAGCCACTGACTTTATAAATCTGGGTCTCCAGCTCGATCTGAAGCCCAGGCGAGCAGAAAATTTTCACACAGGGATTCTCATATGGGAGTATGACGGACACTGCCATGGCTATGGAAACTTCTTGTGGCACTTCAATTTCCTCCCACATCTACATTCCATTCCGTAACCATATTTATCACGCCTCAACTCAGCCATTCTTCGGGCTAGTCGGACGACAGGTCTGAAACATAGATTTCGGTTTGTTTCAGAGTCTTGGCTTGCACTTAAAAAACAACGTACAAGTTGTTTTCATATCAAGTAGTTAATAGACTATAATGTTCGCAAAAATGTTTTACTCGGTATTTTTTTACGCTGTTAAAAAATCAATCTATCTCAATATAGGAACATTGATTACTATATTCTAAAACTGTTCTGTAAAGAAAAAAAAATTTTGACATAAATTTTATCTCATGTGTACACTTTTATATCTAAAGATTACTTTATAAATTTTTATAGTAAAAACGTATACTTTGACAGTACCTTAAAACACATGTTCTAAAATTATTATTTTATTTTTTGTTAAACTTTATTACAACTTGTAACTGCGTTATGAAATAAATAATTGCCTGATTGTGTGCTATGTGGCCGTTCAATAATATATATTATTTAATCTAGATTAACAGCAGTAAAAGATTTAAAATTTTCCTGATTTAAATGACACTACGCAGTCTTCGAAGTTAAGACATTTCCCACTGCAAAAACACATTTTTTTCGGCATTGGTCAAGTACAGACAGGATTTTGCTGTCTTTGCTTCATACGTTTTTATTTTTAAACTTTGTTTAGGGGGAAGATATTAAAATCCGTCTGCTTGTTAACAAATAATGTTCGCGTTATTTAAATAAATTTAACAACTACAACATTTTGTAGTAACACTACAGAGTAACAACTTGCTGAGCAACTTCAACAATCGAGCACTCTATTAATGGGTTTCAGTTGGCACAATATTTACCCTAGTAAAACTTCTCCAGATATGTAACAGTATATAAATTCCTTGGTGTGTGTAAGTGACTGTGCGGTGTGCCCGTAACAGTCTTCTGATCTCTTGCAGCAACGTTCACAAATAGCAATACATTTATAGAAAAAATGCATGGCTTCTATATTTTTTGACCATGCTTGATGCTTATTTTCAAAATGGCCATCGTATATAAATATAATTTTTTTGAGTACTTCGCCATGTCTCAGGAACCATTAAACCAAGCTAATAAGAAATAGGTATTCTGACAGTTAATTCCAGCAGCATTAAGTTATGGGAGGATTTACAGATTCCCTGCTACAAGAAGGAAGACGCATGCATGATTGATTAGTTGGGGTAGTGCCATGCCCTGATACTTGAACATGTTATATCGCATGTGACTTAAAACTGCTGGATGAACTGTCACACATTAGACCTTCTTATCTCTAGTTAGGTGAATATCTAGCTCTCCGAGTGGTCACACGCATCGTCTACCCTATGGATTTCAGGAGAAGAGAGCTACGTCGGGTGCCGCCTCGAACCGCCAGGAGTCATAGCTACCTGTGCAATAGGTATCTGGTTGGTTGGCTTGGACCTCTAGATAGCACTCAGGTACGACCACTAGGCTGAGCGTTGGACTATTCAGCACTCGAGCCACTTTTGAGGCACAAAATATGAATTTAAATGTGGATAAATGTTTTATCGGCCATGATAATATACACTAAAATGTAAAACCCTCAAGTTCTATGGAAATTTAAGTAGAATGGACGATAGGTAGGCCACACTGAAGGTTTTATCTGATGACCGGTCCGTAGGTGCTGGCCTTTTGGTGGCAAAGTGTGAAAATCTACATGCTGGAAGATATCATGAGGGAACGTCTTCCAAAGATGGGCCAAGGCAGTGATCTAGGTAATTACAGTACCTCGATCGGACCATCGTTTAATCTGAGTGGGAGGGTCTATGTACCGATGTGGGAGGACCATAAAGGTACACGACAGCACCGCCTTCGGGTGGGTGTCCGGTCAACTGTCGTGTCAACCTGGAAGTATCCATTGAGCGTGTCTCAGTCTTTCGTAGTCAGGCCCCACACGCAGGTGGTCCTATCAAGATAACAGGTGTTGTGATAGTGTTCTAGAAAGTGAGTCGATGTTTCCTGGCGTGACAGATAGCGTGTACATTTGTCAGCACTATGAGGGCGTGATGCATAAATTAATACTTAAGACTTTAATTCATGTTTACAGATTTATAGAAGTCTGTAGACAAAAATAAAAAAAAAGTAATCCTATGTTACATTTCCTGCTTACTTTGTGAAAAAAAAATTCTTACGCAGCACTACAGTAGAACGTGAAGATTTGCTGTGCACGTAATAGCTCTAGAGTAATGCATCACTCTGGCTAAATATTTGCTCTTGTAGTAAGCAAAAAATATTACCTAGTATTTAAATGTTTTTGACTTCTCTTGTTTCCTTTCCAAAAACTGTATAGATATTTATCAGTGTTCTTTTGTGGTAATTTATGTAAGCCTGCGATGCCCTTTCAAATGTGCGGAACTCACGAGCCTCTTAGTCCGCCATTTTGCATGGAAGCACCACTGGATTAAATAAAGCTCTCTAATCACGTCTCGTGAACCACTGAAACTATTGTCACCAAGTTCGGCTCACTAGTAGTACGATATTTCGCTGCATTAACTTATACCAATGTAACAGAACCGGCTCTTATTTTT
This sequence comes from Clitarchus hookeri, assembly GCA_002778355.1. Taxonomy (NCBI): domain Eukaryota; kingdom Metazoa; phylum Arthropoda; class Insecta; order Phasmatodea; family Phasmatidae; genus Clitarchus; species Clitarchus hookeri. Next base: position 17,862 of record NQII01003661.1, on the reverse strand, counting down.
AAAAAGATAAGACAGCATAACTTAGGTACTACACACCTTTAGAAGTATTCCAGCAAATCGTGGAATCCTCACAGTATGCACTGTACGTACAAAATGTGTTTTTTAGAATCATAAATGACCGCCATATTTGTAGGCTAGAGCTCCCGATTTAAATAGAGCTTTTACAGTATCTCAAAAGATTCTTGCTGCAAAGGGTGGTGTGAAATTACTACAGCGGAATGTCGCCATGATATGCGATTAAAAAGAATTCGCCCACTATTTTTAAAATCGCCTCCTTATAAATATAATACATCCACTAACCTTTCAACTTTTTTTCTGCCAAACTTGGTGAGCTCATGTATCTTTTACTTACATTCAAAACGATGTTTTATTAAACTTAATTTGTGTAGTTCATTCTTAAATAAAGTAAGTAGATAGATAATGGAGGATATGGTGCAGTGGTTGGGGGTTCAGAGTCCCGGTTACATGGCATTTGCCAGTAGACCAGTAGTGGCATCTGGCAGTCGGCCAGTACAGAGAACTTAATCTTTAACTATTGACCATGACCTTGTGCTCAAAATTACCCATTCCCCTTGAAAAACACTTAAAATTTCTAGAATTTACCTTAAAATTTCCCAAATTTCTCTCCAATTTTCAAAATTTCCTGCAAAAGGTTTTCTTACCAAAATTTTCATGAGTTGCTCAGTCTACAAATAGCATTACCTTGTTTCAAGCATGTTCCAGTTCATGATCTGTAATTCTGCCTTAATGGACAAGGGCGTGAGGCTTAGGATGATACGATTTAGGCCATCATGGATGAACTTGACCTTTTACATTTGACCTAGAAAAACATAAAAAATTCCTAGAATTTCCCTCAAAATTTTCCTGATTTCCTTTCAAATCTGCAAAATTTCCTGAAAAAAGAGTCCTTATCCAAAATGTTATATGAGTCACTCAATCTAATAATTAAATGAACTTGTTTCAAGAATGTTCTGTCATTATAATTCATGCATGAGCTTGAAATTTGACCTTGAACTACATTCGCAATCTTGGATGACCTTGACCCACAAGACCGACCAACATTACCCATCTTGTTTCAGGAATGTTCTAGTTCATTGCCCTATCATGATACTTCATGCTCTGTAATTCCACCTTTCATGCCTTGTCGTTCTCCCTATCATGCTCTGTCATTTCGCCCTGGAATGTTCTAGTTCATTGCCTTGTCATTATCCTTATCATACTCTGTAATTCTACCTTGATACTTCATGCTCTGTCATTACACCTTACATGCTCTGTCATTTTCCCTATTATGCTCAGTCATTCTACCCTAGAATATTATAGTTCATTGCCCTGTCATGATACTTAATGCTCTGCCATTCAACCTTGATACTTCGTGCTCTATCATTCCATGACAGCATCTCGTTTCTAGAACATTCCAGTTAATGCTCTGTTATTCCAAGTCAACATAGGCCAACTTGTTTCAAGAATGTACCTATTCATGCTCTGTCATTCTATGCCAACACCAATCATGTTTTTTCATGAATTTTATAGTTAGCACTCTCTCCTGCTGCTCCATACTGTCACTCCGCCTTGTCAGAAGCATATTCTACTACCTATATGAATTAAGCCTATGCTAAACACGCCCCTGCTAATTACACTTTAAACTGTATGTCTATATCTGACTCCCACATACTTATAGGCATAATTAGCAATCATTTCTTAATTGTTTAGTTGCCAAAATAAAATATTATAGGCATCGCCACAGACATCGATCAGCGTGGTTNCTGTCACTCCGCCTTGTCAGAAGCATATTCTACTACCTATATGAATTAAGCCTATGCTAAACACGCCCCTGCTAATTGCACTTTAAACTGTATGTCTATATCTGACTCCCACATACTTATAGGCATAATTAGCAATCATTTCTTAATTGTTTAGTTGCCAAAATAAAATATTATAGGCATCGCCACAGACATCGATCAGCGTGGTAGGGCCAATTATGACTTAGCCATCTCATTAGCATAGTAAGCTATAATTTCCAAACTGTTTAAGATATACCCACCGTATTCATTTAAGAATCACCCCTGGCGACGAACAGAGTGATGGGGCAAGTATATTCTAAGCCTTTTTATCAGCATAGTTGAACACCATTTCTCACCTACCGAAGCTATAGTCCCCAAATGCATAACATAGTCATTACCTCCGAAGGCGAAAGTGTTCGCAGAGTCAAGTATACACAAAGCCTACTTATAAGAATAGTTGACTGTCATTTCCGAACTGTTTATGATAAAGTCGTCAAATTCACAAGATAGGTATCACACCCGATGACGAATAGGGAGGTAGTCAAGTATGCCCTAACCCCTCGATTAAGCATAGTTGGCCACAATTACCGAACTGTTTAAGATATAGCCACCAAATTCATATCACAGGCATCGCTCACGATAAATATCAGGGTGGCAAGGTTAGTTATGCCACAAGCCTACTTATAGGCATACTTGACTACCATTTCCCGATTAAGCCACCAGGACATGGGTGCAAGTACACGTCTAAATGACGTATATATAAAATAACATTTTAACTTCTACAACAGTTATGTTGACAATGCACTGAAAATGCATAATTTTATAAATAAGCGGTTAGCATTTAAACTTTTAAACAAATGGGTATCATACGACCAGTCTAAGAAATTGTATATTCAAAAATTATTTTATTATGATGTAACATCCATAAGTTATATAAAAATAATTTACAAATAAAAGTTACGTATTTAATGTAAAATATTTTATTGAATTTTTTAAATTTACAGAAAAGATTATCCCGAGCAATGTGTATGTAGATTCGTTTTTCCAACACAGATTTAGTAGTAAATGATGCCGCAACCATGCATTACGAAAAGCATAATTCTATAAATAACTAACTTTATTTTATTTGACTTTTATATTAGTATATCGATCATTATGTATTCAGATCCCTATTTTCAAAGAGAATTTGAATTTAATGTCAGAAAAATGCGAAAACTGAATTTAATAATCATATAATTTCGTATGAAAATATACCAAGTCTTGTATAATTTCGGGCTCGTATTTTCGATTCGAATGCTAATGTGACACCATTAAATTTTATTATTTGCATTTATTCGATTCCACATTGACTTTAGTAGGCATAGGTATTGATCTTAGGTTTTTTAAAGAAATTGTGTAACGACCCTGAGCCACGAATACAGTTCAGTGGTTGTCTTACCACAGATTTAACTTTAAGTGCAATATGCCTATATCAGACAGTTAAAAACTTAGAGACACACGTGGACAACATTCAACGACTGCAGGAGTTAGACACCGGGAAATTGGAATTTATCAGACATGTGAAAAACGATCCGAGATGAAAAATGAAGAATGTCTTAAGCCTTTTTTATAAGCGTAAATGGCCACCATTTTCCAACACTCAAAATTATAGTCACACATTTGATATTAAAGGTTTCATCCATGACCTAGATCAAAGGGATATAGTCAAATTGTTTAAATACGATGTTGGGTACCAATATATTTATAAGTAACAATTTTATATACTTAACTTTTAAATTTAAAAACACAGAGACGTAATATAATGTGCTGCATGTCAATATGCGTGTATTTTAAAGGCGAATTTAACTGTGATATTAGAATCAGCTTTGTATGTTTTTATCATCCTAACACCGCACTGGATTTCATAGGAATACCTATGACAGGAGGTTCGTAAAGTATGTTAGCAAGCAGCTTATGTATGGACTCGTGTATTGCCAAAAACTGGTTCAACGTGATTGTAAAAAACTTTACTTAATTTGCATGAAAAGAAAATTATTTACTATACAGTCTACAAGAATAATTCTTTTTATTTCTTTTTTTTATAATAATTATGAGTATTTTCTAAAAAATTTTATATATAATGATAAGGATATGAATGATGATATAAAAAATGCATCTTTTCATTCGCATATCTATTAAGTTAATATTTTCGTTTCACATAGCATATCCAGGCTTTATATATTACATGCAGCATATAACCAGACATTTCATTGTGAATAAATCGAATATGGCATAACAAATTATAATCACACTTTCTAACGCCTAGGGTTTCAGTCATCCAATTTACATATAAAATTTAATACACATGGATATACTTCAAAATATTCTTCAAGACATATTCCAACATAACGTCACACCGGATGTTTATGTTCGTATTCACAATAAAAAAAGTAAATGTAATAAAAATAAAATTTGATTATTGTTTTAACAACTTGGAAATCCAAGTACTTAGTACACTGGAGAGCAAAAAAAAAATGTTATAGGCGTTCGTATGCAAATAACAGAGGTATGGAACCAATCAGAGTAACAAGATGCGGTCGGTAGCGCCTATAGGAGACAACAAGTGTCTGGCAACATTGCCAGATCGGTAACTGCTACTACAATGGCAGGTTATCAAGGTATAAGTGAGTTTGAACGTGGTGTTGTAGTCGGCGCACGAGACATGGGACATAGCATCTCCAAGGTAGCGATTAAATTTGGATTTTCGCGTACGACCATTTCACGAGGGTACTGTGAATATCGGGAATCAGGTAAAACATCAAATCTTCGACATCGCAGCGGCCGGAAAGAGATCGTGAACGAACGGGACAATCGATGACTCACGAGAATCATTAAACGTGACAGACCTGCCACCCTTTCTCAAATTGGCGCAGATTTCAATGCTGGGGCATCAACAAGTGCCAGCGTGCGAAATGCTCAACGGACCATCATTGATATGGGCTTTCGGAGCTGAAGGCCCACTCGTGTACCGTATTTTACTGCATAACACAAAACGTTATGCCTCGCCTGGGACCGCTAACACCGCCATTGGACTGTTGATGACTGGTATATCGAGTGTCGTTTTCAATTGTATCGGGCGGATGGACGTGTACGGGTATGGAGACATCCTCATGAATCCATGGACCCTACATGTTAACAGGGGACTGTTCAAGCTGGTGGAGTCTCTGTCATGGTATGGGGCGTGTGCAGTTGGCGTGAAATGTGACCCCTGATACGTCTATATACGACTCTGACAAGTGACAGTTGCGGAAGCATCCTGTCCGATCACCTGCACCCATTCATATCCATTGTGCATCCCGACGGACGTGGACAATTCCAGCAGGACAAAGTGACACCCCACACGTCGACAGTTGCTACCGAGTGGCTCCAGGAACACTCTTCTGACTTAAGACACTTCCAATGGCCGCCTAAATCACCAGACATGAACACAATTGAGCATATCTGTGATGCCTTGCAACGTGCTTGCCAGAACAGTTCTCCACCACCTCGCACTCCTATGGATTTGTGGACTGCCTTTCAGACATTAGGCGAGTACATGCCACGTCGTCTTGCGGCACCTCTGCGTGCTTGCTGGGGCCCTACACGATATTAGGCAGGTGTACCAGTTTTTTCGGCTTTTTATTGTATGCAATCACTACGTACGCTTATTTTTAATGTAAATCCGAATGTGATGTAACAATAGCTGATTACACAACATACATAAATAAAAATTTGGCTACTCATGTATATTGTATGATATACGTAGATACGCATTCTTTTAACGTAACTACGACTATGACTGCACAACAGCAGACTACGGATTATTTTATAAATAGTAATTACACATTTAATTTCATTTGTAATTTTTATACTTAAAAAATTTAAGTATATAATATAAATATATCATGTGACTTATGCAAAAACACGTATATTGAAGAGGGTACGATTCTGAAGTCTGAATATATGATTTTGTGCCTAAAGTTTAGGACAAGCCAGAGAATAGGGTAGTGAGTGACAGGATGGATCGCATGACATAATTTAAGATGTTAACATTAGACAGTGAGATTTTGTTACGAACAATGGTTACATGAAGGAACCCGTACACTGCTAACCTGTGCTGGACAAACTCAACATACCTCCAGATGTGAGAAAAACTTTTGATTGTCGCAGGCATGACCAGCGCTAGTTGCTTTCTTGTCTACCATCCAACGACATAAGGCAGGTTCACAAGTGCTAATCTAACAACATTAACACTCGTTATTCGACCATGTTCTGCACCACATTAAATTTTCTAAAGGCATAGATATGCTACTATTGTTTAAAAAGTAATCGTGAGCAGTATATGCAAGCAGCTCGATTCGAGAACACAGGAAAGTTGTCGCCTTATCTGAAGTAATGTTTCAAGCATAAGATGTTCACGACACACCCACCAACTTGACATAGTAGGTCGTCTTTCAGCAAATGTTGGAAATATATTAAATTTTAACTTATAACTTATCAGATCAATACGAAACCCAACCATTGTTACATGTTCGATTATGCATTTAGCACTTTAATAACACTTACCCGTATATAGGCAATTATTGAGATGGACCCATCAAATTCAAACTATAGTCAACACAGAGGGACTTAAATTGACTGCTTTGTTTCACTATACATAAAGACTTTTATTTTAATAGTTGGCAGCCATTTTCGAAGCATAAATAAAAGTGGCACATGTTTTCAGGATTAATTCGTGTATGTCATCACAAACAACGTTAGAACACGTATTGAATTTTATAGTCTTTCCCATGCATTTACATTCTGTGCATATTTTACTAAATAAAAACATATACTGCATAAAATATTTTTAAAATTCATTTCCTTTCCTTACTTCTTTAAAAATACGAAAAATGTTTATTTATTTATGTGCGGAGCTTAGCATGGAAGTATAATTTTACATAGTAAAGACGTACTTGTTAGTTTAATTGCATTGCTCATCTCACACACTGAAAAATCATAAAACATATTCAAGATTTTAATTAAAACAAATGTTATTGCATCACTTGAAAAAAATAAGTATTTTTTATTAGAACTTATTATAAGGAAAGCCATGTATAACCAGGGAATTTTTAATTATGCTTAAACATTATTCTCAATAAACTATTTAATCTAGGATCAATCCTAATTCACGCTCTAGTACATAGCGCTGCTATCAATAATAACCTTAAACCCCGCGTAAACATAGTGCAAATATGAACAGAAATAGTTAGTGAATTTATAATCCATACCTAAGGGAATAAAAATTAACTGAGGGTTTAATACGTGTATCATATCACATAGGCATACGATAAAGGCAGTCCTTGTATTCTAGAGACTATTAATTTATATAGTCATACAGCACACACGGATTATTAATAGCACTAGCTGAACAATTCAGCTCTCCCCAGAAATGATCAAACAACTGCTTTTGAAAAAGGAGGTATCTGCTAGAGCGATAATTTTGCACCCAGGACGATCAGAACCCATTCTTTTATCAGTAGCACCAAGCAATATCCTCAGAGTAGATAAGATAACAGAAAATAAGTGTGGTGGTTCCTTTGATGTGAGTGAACCCATTCGCCGGTTGGCTTTGCAAAGCTCTGTACTGGTCCATGTGCAATATTGGCTGCCACGTGCTGCGTATGATTCCCTACTGGCTGTGCTGCCACTTGGCGAGTTAGTTACCAGGCGCTGATTGACGAACGGCGATCCGGCATGCTACTAGTCAGTGGCGCCATTTTACTGACGTTTCCAGCTGTAATTCAGGGTACAAGCAGCCATACTTTTATGTTTATCAAAAAGCATTTCGTACTACCACATATAGTACAGAACTCCTTTTTCCCATCGATAAGACGTCTTGAAAATGAACACATGAGCTTCTAGATGTCAGAAAATGTCATCGCCTATCATAAGATATGGAAAGCTTAAATCACTTGCAGCACTCGCCAATGATGTCGAGCTTGCATACCTGCCTTAAAAATTTCTTCTCGCGTATGAAAGACATGAATTGCAATCCGTCCACAAACACCTTCCTGTCTATCTGCAACAGGACGAATATATACTTTGCTGTCTCCCATGCCTAGAGTGTTTTCAAGGTAGTCCTACCATTACAGACACACTACATTCCAGGAGCTAGTGAAAGACACATCGAGAGAAAGCAGCAGCAGTATAAAGAAAAACAATGCACGTCCAATGCTTAAACATGAACAACTGTAAAGAAGAGGAGTAGTCGAATTGTCAACTTCGCAGGCTATATGGCAATCAACCTGATAAGATAGCACTTTATATTCCAGCAACCATGCTGTTGTTTGCAGCACATAGCCATTAGTCATCTAATGAGGCAATCCGAGACAGGCAATGAAAACTGTTATGTAGTGTGAATAGTATACAAGCGAGAATATTCTAAAAATGATTGTCATTTCGTCGTCTAGAGTGGTGGAAAGTAGATCGTTAAGAACACATCCATCTACCGCGATCGGGTACGCTGTTACGGTATGTAGATGGATTTAATGGTTGAAGACTTACCATGTATAACAATGACTGAATCGTCAACAGCAAATGACCTTACAGATTCGATAGGTACATCACGGGAAACTATGCTACTACTGCCGAAATACTTTCAGTTAAAACTGTAATGAATGGCGTCATGAAAGTAGCCATTACATGTTCAGAATTTCATTGCATATAAGACTTACTACTGGGATAACTGCGATGCGGTGTTTACCCACAAGGATAACCTGTATAGCTATAGCAAGAAGTGCAAAGGCAATGTTTGTTGTGCATCAGGAATTAAGTACAAGTATTGTGGCAAGACATATTTATTAACAGCTGTAATGTCAAACGGCATGAGGATAGTAATTGTCAATTTACTGTTGCTTACAAGACCTACCTATTTACAACTGTGGTGTGGTATATGCAAATAAGTTCAGCTTCAATTTTCACAGCAGGAATTGTTTTACAAAAACAAACATCATCATTATTTTGGTCGAATGAATAATACGTTGAGCGCGTGAATATTATAATGTTTTATTCACATCTGCAAATTGAAACTTAATTATAGAAACATATTTTGTGGTATTCGTTTATTTGATCCCTTCTTATATTGAGCTGTTCGGGAGAAACGATTAAGACTAATGTGAGGCACATGTACATGGAAGATGTTATTCGATTTAGCATCAAATATACATTTTTTCTGATTGTCCTACGCCGGGTCTTGATACATACTAATACCTGTAATCTGTGATGATATAAGAACTATAAATGTGCTCTTTTATGCTAAGTATATAAATTGTCATGGTTTTACGTTAAAATTAGACTACCATTAAGAAGATAAATATCAGAGTTTTGATGATTTTTCTTTTCTGTGAATGAGTGTTATGTGATTAAATGTGGAAAGACTCTACAAATATTTTGTTTAAAGTGTATTAATTTTTGCGACATATTTCGAAAGCAACTAAATAAAATAATTTCTTTCCTTCCAGTAACCAGTGGTAGGTTTGAATATGTATATACAGACAGATGCACGACCTCGGTTAAAGCTCAAATGTCATTCGTTCTCGGAAGGAGTCAATTTGACAGCAGTCTGGATGTATGAGTTGTTATCTGCTTGAAAGTGATACTGGCCTCTGATGGTATGAAATCGAATACTGAGCATATGCCTATATACGCGGCTTATAGGATTATCTCATAATTATTTGGTAAAACAGTGTTGCTGTTGTGGCAAGACTCTTAAGAGATAACTTAATTTGTGTTAAGAGTACATGCACGAAATAACTACCCTTCGAACTGCTACTGCAGCCGAATCAACCTCTGGGTACGGATTATAGANTAAAACAGTGTTGCTGTTGTGGCAAGACTCTTAAGAGATAACTTAATTTGTGTTAAGAGTACATGCACGAAATAACTGCCCTTCGAACTGCTACTGCAGCCGAATCAACCTCTGGGTACGGATTATAGAAAAAATATTGTTATTTTCATTCGCATCTTAACACTTAATATTTGTATAACCGATATTTTCCTTTTATTACAGAGTCTTCACTGTAATGATAACTTTTTATTTTTTCCATATGCTTCTCACACAGAAAACAGCCTTGATGTCCTATTGAGACCTTGCTTAACCTAATACACACACACTTTTTCGAGGCCATGCCCCGTCAGGTCATCGCACTTGCAATTAAAATACGCATTTTGTTATAACGTGTGTATGCTCCTCTCTCCCCCAAACCATGCTAATAAGGCAGGCTGTTTTGGTATACAATACCGAAGTGATTTAATAATAAATAAATAATTGTATTTTTGTAAGTATTCCTAATATATGAAACAACTGAAATTCCAGTGCGAGCAAGTGCAAGTGTGTGTTGCTGCATTTCATATGACAGATAATGATGTTTACTATGATTTCTTTAAAGATACTTTTACATACTGCAGTTATGACTAATGTACCTACAGTTTTTAATTTCAGACCAAAGAATCGGTTACCAATAAGTGCAGACAGTGTTGCTGTACACGTCGAATTGGTTGAAATTTGGACGGAGAAACCGATGGCCAGCAGACTGGATTTGGATTGCGGTATATAGACTCTGATGAAAAATTTTGCTGGGGCTTATATTTCCAGCGGATTCGACTCTTTTACACGAAAGCAGAAGTGATTGAATTTTGCCTTACCTGGGCGTTTGTCGACTAATATGTAAGCGTGGGTCTGGTGTACGAATGTACTCTATTAATTACCCACCAGCAGTAATGAACCCAAAACTTCAGTAAACGTAATACGCCAGCGAAGAGGGCCATAATGTTGTTAAAGGCTGTTCACGTTAAAGTGAGTACCTTTTGGAAAATGCCACTACATCTACTTGTATATATTTTAACCAGCACACTGAATTGCACGAGCCTGCAGTTAACAAATGAAGGAAAGTTGCTCAATTCCTAAACGTTGAACTAAACGGGTTACGTATACATTTATGCACACTGCTATAACTTAAACCGTTCGGAAATGATGGCCAACTATGCTTATTCGAGGGCTAATGGTATATTTGACTCTACCGCCCTGTTTGTGATAAGGAGTGATGCTTGTGTTATGTATTTGATGACTATGACATAAACAGTTCGGAAATGACAGCCAGTTATGTTTATAAGTGGGATTACGGCATACCTGCCCCTGCGGACATTTTATTCGTTGGGGGTGATACCTACGTTATGAATTTGGTGACCATAGCTTTGGTGTATGGGAAATGGTGGCCGACTGTGTTGTAAAAAGGGTGTTTTTAATAGCTTACATTACTCTGTTCGTCGTCAGAGGTGATGTCTATGATATGAATATGGTGGTTATATCTTAAACAGTTTGGAAATTATGGCTAACTATGCTTATGAAATGGCTTAAGTTATAATTGCCCAACCAACCTGATCGACATCTGAGGCGATGGCTATTATATTAATTTGCCAACTAAACATTTCAGATATTATTGTTTACTTCGCTTATAAATTTGTGGGAGTCAGATATAGACATACTGTACTTGGTGTAATGAGCGGGGGTGTGTTTAGCATAGACTTATTTCACTTAGGTCGTAGAATATGCTTGTAACAAGGCGGAGTGACAGCTTGAAGAAAAATGAAAGGAACCTGAACTAGAAAATTCCTGTCGAGATTGTTGGTGTTGACATGGAAAGACAGAGCATGAACTGGAACATTTTTGAAACAAGATGGCCGATGTTGACTTGGAATGATTGAGCATTAACTGCAAAATTCTAGAAACTAGATGGTAGCATGGAATGATAAATCATGAATTATCAAGCCGGAGTGACAGGGCAATGAACTAGAACATTCTAGGGTGGAATGACAGAGCATGATAGGCATAATCACAAAGCATGGATAGTGGAATGACAGAGCATAAAGTAAAATTACAGGGTAATAAAGTAGAACATTCTAGGGTGGAATGAAAGAGCTTGATAGGCATAATGAGAGAGCATTAAATGAGGAATGACAGAGCATGAAGTATCATGGCAGAGCAATGAACAAGAACATTCCTGACACAAATGGTCTGTTTTTGGTCAGTCTTGTGGTTCAGGATCATCCATGATTGCGAATGTAGGTCAAGGTAAAGGTCAAAGTTCCAGGTCATCCATGAAGCATAATGATAAGGATGAACTGGAACATTCTCTAAACAAGGTAATGCTATTTTTATACTGAGTGACTCATAAATGTTTGGGTAAGAAATTTTTTTGCAGGAAATTTTGCAGATTTAGAGGTGAATTAAGGACATTTTGAAGAAAATTCAACGAATTTTTATTGTTTTGCCAAGTCAAAGTTCAAAAGGTCAAGGTTATCAAATATTCCGTCCAACCTACCATCCTAAGCGCCTCACCCCCGTTATTCAAGGCAGAATGACAGAGCCTGAAATTAAACATTCTTGAAATAAAGTAATGCTATTTTTAGATTGAGTGACTCATGGAAATTTGGGCACCGAAACATTTATTGTAGGAAATTTTGTAAATTGGAGGGAAATTTGAGAAATTTAATCGCAATTCTAGAAATTATTAGTGTTTTTTTTTTTTCAGGAAAATGGAANAATTGGAGGGAAATTTGAGAAATTTAATCGCAATTCTAGAAATTATTAGTGTTTTTTTTTTTTCAGGAAAATGGAAAAAATTTAGGTCAATGTCAAAGGTTAAGGTCGAAGGTCAGTCCACTGGTCCACCCCTGCACCAAATCCCCATCATTTTTCTACTGTAGTTCAACCAGTATAAAATTCTCTTATTTCATGTAGCAGAAACTTCTAAATTGGTAATACAAGTAGAGCAAAGCTAAATCTTGCAAATTTTTAAGTAATCATTCTCCCTTATAAATTCTTTTAAATACAGAGACTTTGTGAATATTTTAGGTTAGCAAATCGTAGTTCCCCAATTATTACGGCAATTTTTACCAGGCTTTCTGTCCCAGAAATATCTATGTTGTATGCTTACATTTATATCCTCTAAAATTCGCCCTTTTCTAAGCCAGAGCTCATTGAAAAATAAAACGTAATATTTACACAATGACTTAGACTTGTCCCATCGAATTATTCTGCAAACCAGTAATGTTGTGTAAGCCTAACTAAACGTATATGATGTAAGTAAAGTTTTCTGATTACAGAATTTTAACAACCGTGGCATTTTTTTATTTCGGATATACAAATACTTATTTGTTTGTTAAGGTTTTTATTAGAAGCATGAATGTCGCACTTGCAATCTGAATAATTTATTAGGTTTCACGTATCACTATATATTAGCAAACTTGTGGCTGTATATTCAATAATTTGTACTACTTTGTAGAAAACTTAGGTACCTTTTGTTTACTGATAAAAACTTTCTCTTAATAACAGCAAACTGACATGTTTGCTTAAACGTGGGTAAATAAAAAATAATCTAGAACACTAAACCCGTAAGCAACGATAATAAATTCAATATCGTCATGTAAGCCTACGTCAGAATTTTAATATTTTGTATACGAAATGTTTGTAATTTTTAACATGATTTGTTGAAATATTTAATTAGCTCCAGAGTCATGGCGAGCCAACTAAAATATTTGGACGACCGTATTTCGAAGGGTAGTCTTTGTTATTTTAAGGTCCCTTTGTCTGGCCGGAATGGTATTATAGAACATTATTTTGTGTTTAATTCTTTAGTCTTTTTTAGAGCGAAAATGGGCAAACGATATTTATTTGCGAGGTAGTTATCACTCATTAAGCTGAAACGAAATATTTTATGAACTTGAGTAATTTATTCTAACAATTTTTAAACATTCGTCGAAACCTCCAGATTTAAAGCCGTTAGATTTTTATCTGAAGAGAAGTGTGAAGAACACTGTGCACGCCACAAANCGTCGAAACCTCCAGATTTAAAGCCGTTAGATTTTTATCTGAAGAGAAGTGTGAAGAACACTGTGCACGCCACAAATCCACGGACACTCGATGTCACGACAGACGCATTTGTGACCGCCTTTGAAGCCACTCCCATGGAAACCATAGCTACTGTTTGTCGTTCTGTTCTGCAGCGTTACATACGATTCCATGCTACTGATGGGGGAAATTTTTAAAATTTTTAGCGGTTACTAACATTCACATACACCCTACATTTTCCTTATAGCGTCAAATACATGCAGTCTTATGACANCGTCGAAACCTCCAGATTTAAAGCCGTTAGATTTTTATCTGAAGAGAAGTGTGAAGAACACTGTGCACGCCACAAAGCCACGGACACTCGATGTCACGACAGACGCATTTGTGACCGCCTTTGAAGCCACTCCCATGGAAACCATAGCTACTGTTTGTCGTTCTGTTCTGCAGCGTTACATACGATTCCATGCTACTGATGGGGGAAATTTTTAACATTTTTAGCGGTTACTAACATTCACATACACCCTACATTTTCCTTATAGCGTCAAATACATGCAGTCTTATGACANCATTTTTAGCGGTTACTAACATTCACATACACCCTACATTTTCCTTATAGCGTCAAATACATGCAGTCTTATGACATTGTCTTTAATAATTTCTCGGTTGTTCCAGTTTAAAAAAATGTTAAAGTTGGATCTCTCTGCGGAAGACGTCTTGTTTAAGATGTATCATTCGTATGACGGCCTCTTTAAGACGCCTGACTGAAAAATCGACTACGTTTCTGAGTGACTGAACTACCTCGTCTTGCCAAATGCAGCGCAACTATTACGCGTGTTCCTCATAAAATTTGCGTCAGTTTGCGACGCTAGCGCCCGTTGCTAAAGACATTTTATTTGTTTTCAACTTGACGCGGTGGTGTACACTTTGCTCGGCTCGATCCCTCCTCTTTCCAACACTGTTCACCCTCCCTCGATTTCCCCTCCGCTCGTGCGTCATAATTATTTTACGATACAGATTGTTCTTTTAAGTCGTTGCACGGCGGGCGCTTCTTCTATTCTATGCCCTGCCATCGCCTGACCCTGTCGCCTAAATAATTCTACAATGATTTAACTGCCGCACTTGTCCTGTAGAACGTGAAGTCGTGATGCACCTGCCTTAATTTAGTGTGGTCGCCTGAGCCGCCGAGCATTACGGCCAATTAAACGGTGAGTCGTAGACTAAAGTTTCGTGTGCCTGTTTTAAATGTTTTAGTGTTTTGTAAGGCATAGTTGGATGTGTTTTGGGTAAGCATTAATGCTAGGGTTTTTTTCTTCTACAAAATTGTGGTTTCGGTTTACCGTCAACATTTTTTTTTGGTTCAGCTAAAGCCGTGTCTTGCTGTGTCTCCCTGTTTTAACGTGTCGTGTATTGTCTTGTCCGCTGACCAAGAGTTAATATTTCTTTAAGTAAATTTGGTGTACATGACTCTCGGGTTGGGCTGTCATGTTTATGTTTTTAAATGTGTAGTTCTTCTGTCTATTTTATTTCGGTTGGAGATTTGCCGGGTAGTTTGACTGCCTCCGCCGAAATCTCAATATAAAAAAAAAATGTTAAGAGCAATTTTTTTATGTGTTCCTTTTATGAAACGGAGGTTTTACTGGGCTCAAAGAGATGCCTTCCTTTTTAATTGCTCAAATAATTCATTATAGTAAAATAATTGTTTTAATCTTCTTGGNGGGCTCAAAGAGATGCCTTCCTTTTTAATTGCTCAAATAATTCATTATAGTAAAATAATTGTTTTAATCTTCTTGGCCTGTTTAAATGTTTTAAATAAAGTTCACACTAATTGTATTATTCCAGTTTTTGACAAATTTACTATATTTATGATAACATAATTACCATTATATTCATTCTAAGGTTGAGGATATTTAAATGTCAAATATGTCAAGGGTGCCATACATGGCTTGATGTATAATATATTTGCAAAATATACAAATTNGGATATTTAAATGTCAAATATGTCAAGGGTGCCATACATGGCTTGATGTATAATATATTTGCAAAATATACAAATTGATAATTTATTTGGTAAATATTATATGTGTCACGGCACAAGTTGGTGCTACTGATGCTTCAAATCTTTGCTTATTGGCCAGTAAAAAAGAAATTTACATTTTTATAACTTTAAAATCTTGCAATATTTTACTGCAAACGGTATTTTACTTACTTTAATTCATTCCTAATGTTATTATTTATTTTGACTTCAATGCGCCATCAACATATCGGATGTAACGCATGTTGAATGTTATAACATCGAAATGTAATCAACATATCCGATGTAATGCATGTTGAATATTGTGACATCGAAATGTACAATTTACGTGCTATTAANGAAATGTAATCAACATATCCGATGTAATGCATGTTGAATATTGTGACATCGAAATGTACAATTTACGTGCTATTAATAAACATGGCAATTTTTATTGTAATCATCCAGTTTGACACACTTGACAGTTTAATGTGGCTCAAAGCTTTAGATTATAATTTTACAAAAGATAATATACCTTACTATATAAAGTACGTAGCTGTCAATTTTACCGCATTCTGTTGGCAAATTTGACACCTGCCAAAGCTGAGGTTTGGAGGTAGGTGTTGTAATCTGTTCTGTGGCGTGAGGCGCCAACACTTAATNGAAATGTAATCAACATATCCGATGTAATGCATGTTGAATATTGTGACATCGAAATGTACAATTTACGTGCTATTAAAAAAAAAAGCAATTTTTATTGTAATCATCCAGTTTGACACACTTGACAGTTTAATGTGGCTCAAAGCTTTAGATCATAATTTTACAAAAGATAATATACCTTACTATATAAAGTACGTAGCTGTCAATTTTACCGCATTCTGTTGGCAAATTTGACACCTGCCAAAGCTGAGGTTTGGACGTAGGTGTTGTAATCTGTTCTGTGGCGTGAGGCGCCAACACNAGGGTTTCTGCGTTACAAATCAGTTCGGGAGGGTAGAGCCCTCTTACAATTTAACAATACAGCGCAGACCCGCAAATCCTAGGGTCGGAGCTCCTACCTGTCCCTAGCTCTCTGGCAATGATGGGGAAGGGGGGGGGAGAGGGTAGTTGTTTCGCACTTTGAAATTTGACAGAAGTACACATACAGTCAACCCTGGGTACATTGCACACTCCTCTTACATCCTTACCATTACTTACACTGGTTCCTTACACCTATTTACTCCTTGTTTTCACATACATTTTGCCAACGGTAAACGGCCAGAAAACACCGTTAAATAACGTGTATACCATACATGAACATCGGTCAACCCTGAATAACCATGGCTACACAATGAGACTGCGGAGTGAAACCTCGGTAGACAATGACGTCCGCCCTCACAACTAGTGGTGAACAACTGGGACACCGTTGTTCATTTCTCGGGATGAACAAAGTCAGGCAGAGTCCTGGCTGGGGGCATGAGCACCCGTACTCCCATCTTACACACTAACATTACACGAGAACTATTTACATATCCTTACGTACTAACTTTTATCACACAACTTATTCACAATCACCCTATACCCTAACATTACACGATAACTATTTACATATCCTTACGTACTAACTTTTATCACACAACTTATTCACAATCACCCTATACCCTAACATTACACGATAACTATTTACATATCCTTACGTACTAACTTTTATCACACAACTTATTCACAATCACCCTATACCCTAACATTACACGATAACTATTTACATATCCTTACGTACTAACTTTTATCACACAACTTATTCACAATCACCCTATACCCTAACATTACACGATAACTATTTACACATCCTTACACGTTAAACTCACGCGACTGGAAACGTCTTCTGATCCTGCGGCCCTGTCATTTTCTCGCATGAAGCCACTACGTCTCTTAAGAATTTTGTTATTAAAACTCCAAGCTAAAGATTTCAAAAGTCCGTACAAATTCTTTTACTCGTAGAAAAACTATTTTTCAAAAAAAAAAAAAAANTTTCAGTAAATTTTTTTGTAAATTAAATCTTATAAAATAAACTTATAACGGCGGTATACATACTGATTACAAATAATAGAAAGGTTAATCGGGGTCTATCGATTAATAGGCCAACTCCTCTGAATGGACTAAAACACCGCCAAATTCTTTAG
>NQII01003660.1:199027-248960 GCA_002778355.1 Clitarchus hookeri | reverse complement strand
AAACACTAGTGTGTTGGATCCGGGAAGGGGGGGGGGGACTGATGTTATTCCTGCGAATAAACCACGGACACAACTGCCAGCGTTGTGTCCAGATTGGTGGAAGATGGAGGTGTTCATTTAATAATTTAATTCCTTTCACATTATACAATCACTCACTGTTAAACTGTACTCAGTGCAAATAAAATACGGGGACACGAACAAGGTATTATTGCAGACAATAGCAATGGGAACGGGAAACGTTCTAGACAAGATTCATGACTAAAGGACTTTCTGCAAGGGGAGGGGATCGAAAATATGTCCGGAGGCCCCCCTCTACTCTGGATGTCAATACAGAGAGACTGAATGTAAAGCAGGATGTTAGTTATTTAGCCAAGTAGTTAGTGCCGCTGTATAATGACAAAGATATTAAGTAGGATAGATTCCGGGAAGTGTACGGAGCTGGATGGATAACAGGTTAACTGCACCACACCACCACTCCAGTCTACTGGGATGTAGATGTAGTAGAATACAATCAATGAGGTGGGAATAAGTACGTGGTCCTGATAGCAAGCCAAAGACCAAAAGAAAGGAACGGGAAATTTACAGCAAAAGGAAAGTAAAACTCTTATACCCTCGCATTACCCAGAAAGGGCACCAGTGAGGGGGTGATAAAGCCTTCGGTTTCTTGAAATCAGGAGCAGGGCATTTTCGAAGGAGCGATTACAAAAATGTGCTCAATCAAAGGCTCCACCTGGATTTGGCGCAGTAAGTGAGTTAAAGATGTTTGGTAGAAAACACACGATTCGAAAATGGTTGGATATTTTTTAGTGGCGTCTGAACATGAAAAACATTGAAGAAACGTTTCGTGCCCGAAGACAAGTTTCAAGTTGTGTCTTGTTAATGCCAAAGATAAGATTTTTTTTTTGCGTGAAAATGTTTGAAACAGATGTTTTCAGGATAAATTCTAGCTGCTAGATATTCAACACACTTGTCTTTAGACAAGCTTCAGACTTTATATTTCTTAGTATGTTACAAAGTTATGCGGTTGTCGCTTGAAGTCATGTTCAGACGAGCCATCGACGGACAGAGTGGAGATATTGGGCGGCTCTTAACAGCGAGGTACTGAGAGCCGATGAGGGTGAAGGTGGAGCAGCGCCGGAATGAAGAGGCGGGGGAAACTGGAGATCCCCGAGAAAACCCGCCGACCAGTGGCATATTCCGGCACTATTCCCACTTGCGAAAATCCGGAGTGACCCGGTTGGGGATTGAACCCGGTTCGCCTTGGTGAGAGGCGAGCAGGCTAGCCGCTCAGCCACCGCGGCCCGTTCGACGGAAAGATTGCGCGCCAGTTGAGCGCCTTGCGCGTAGAGGCGGCGAGGCAAGCGATGAGCGAGCCAAAGTCGGCCTTACAGCGCCTCGATGCGATGCATCAGCAGCCTTGCGGGGCCGCGTCGCGTCGCTCTAACATCGCACTCTACTGGAGCGGCCAGCCGACATCCCGTGCGCCGGTGTAAGGCTCCCACCGCCATTAATCTTGCAGAACCGCGCCGGCTTAGTTAGCCGCGTATTCTCTCTCCCCCAGGCACTTTGATTGCGTGGTTAGCGACGAGCTCAACTCCTGGCCCGATCGAGCGAGCGAGCCTGGCCTCGCGTGCGATAAGGTCGATAACTCCCACCTCCCCCAGCTAGTTTGCTCCCACCTTCACCTTTCTTAGCCCCTCCTCTGCGACGATACACCTTGCTGGATCGCTTTTAAGGCGGTTACTTACCTGACACTCAAGCATGTTTCAAAAACGCGTTTTTTTATGAAACTGTTAAAACACGTCCCCACTATTTACCTACAAAAAAAACCTTGCCCCAGGCAAAGACAGAATGGTACTTTCAAGATATTATGGGTGCTATAAATATTGTTTTAGAACAGTCTAGCATCGTAAAAAAATAATTTTTCACACTGGTGTATTTTAAAAGCATAGGTACTGGTACAAATCGCCTGGGTCGTATCAGATATCGTGAGGAATGGAAGTCTTATTAAAAATAAGATAACTACATTTGATTTCTTAATTTATTTACAAAGCTATAAAAACAAATATAGCTAATATTTTCAACATTAAATTTCCTGTCCCTATAATTAACGCCTAATAATCTTATAAGTAAGCACAATATTTAATACCAATCTCTACTATAACTAAAGTCTTTGTCAATGTATTTATACTAGCTACCGTCACTTAATCCTCACTTATTAGTTACAGTATGTGATATAATGTCCATTACCATACATGATCATAATTGTGTCTGTCACCCACGCATCAAGCCCCACTTTACAACCCCACAGTATCTCTACTCCCGATGCTCACATACTACACTCGCCGGTCACTGCGTCGTCATCGCCTCCCTGCGAGGTACCGCACACCTGACGCTAATGCCCGCCCACGACTCCAGGCTCTGTACACAGAGGCACGCCGCGGTTTATACACTGAGCCGGCCCGGCCCAGAACAATTCGCACAACGACTCACCAAGTCATGGCATCTTCCAATGTGGGGATCGGCACGTGCGGTGTCGCTGCAGCAGCGCAGATGCGTTCCTCGAAGGCTTGGCTCATATGTACCAGGTGCACACGTAGCTAGGAAGTTCTGTCTGCACACGAGCGCTGCTGGACCAGGAGTTCACCTGCGTCCTCTAGTACACTGCGGTCAATCGGCCAGTGCACGCGAGCGGCAGCAGCCACGTGGTGGGGACACGTGGTGGACGTACAGAGGCTTATCGCAGAGGTGAAAAAAAAAACATCCAGAAATTTTGAATGTTGCTGCAGAATAATTCCACGACCGCACTAAAAATCTAAGTACGTGGATTGATATCTGCCTACAATTTTGTGAAGTCTTCGATGAAAAGGAGGACACCAAATTTGTGAGTAAATTTTATAAGTGCATAATATGAATGGCATGAAACAAGAATATATTATAATGTGACGTAAAAAAGGATAACGCTAAGTTAACGACAGCATAACAGGTATAAACTACACACTGCACAAAAATTACCAAAACAATACAATTTGTTTACCTGAATGCAAATATATTTCTATGATCATAAGAAAAAACATACGAGCATACGCAAATTATTTGACATATTTCTTTCTGCAAGTAACAAGACCGTGTTCCATTTTGCAGTTTTATGTAGTTAAGTAAATGCCCACGTGACCAAGTTTTATGTACTAAAATGTTGTATTTGGTTGAGTAAGTATTCAGTATTTAGCACGTTCAATTAACTAGTGACAACTAAAAGCTAAATGAAAATAGTTTACACGAAAACAAGTAATTTGCAAACATAAGCTAGGTTTTGCGTACGTAAGTGATAAAACTGTGCAGTTTAGTATAGCGTTATATACAATTATAGTACTTGTACATACTTTTAAAATAGTAGCACGGGTATATTAATGTTTATAAAGTTATAGTGAATCAACGGGGTTTATGTGATTGTTTACGTGAAATAATTATATAAACATTGCATTCTCGTTAATATAGTTTGCAATATTTTACTTCCAAAGTGTTGCTTGCAACTCTGCTTTCTCTTCTCCAGTTACGTGTGATGCCCTTGGAGCACTGCGCTTCGTACGCCCGGATGTAGGAGGAGCGAGCCAAAAAAACGTGGAGTGGCTGCATGTGACAACACTACCCGGAAGTGAGAGAAACGACGGTAGGAGACTATACCGAACTTTGCTACATACTTTACACGAATGAAACGATAGGGTCACTGCTTAAATTCCTAGGCCTTAAGTCCCACTGTTACAGATATAATTTTCACAGTACAGAGCATCAACGGAAAGACTGCACGCCTTGCGCGTAGGGGCGTTGAGGGGCTAGGCGTGCATGCTATTGTCGCCCGTGTCGCTCCCTGTATCTGAAGCAGGGAAACAGTTTCACGTACACAAGAGTCTTAATCTGCGAGTGTAGAAGGTGATAAGATGGTGCTCGGTCACGACCTCGGCACGGCTCGCCCAAGGCCGTGGCGTGCACCAGGTACGGCGGTGCTCCATCACGTAGAACTCACACGATCACGGATACCCGATCACTTGTAACTGCAAACTCGTGACGCCCGCTGTTCTTCTTGGTCACGGCTTGGCCAAGTACCTGTGACCTTGACTCTGTGGTAAAGCTTAGTTCTACTCAAGTTAGGAACAAAATGAGATTTCTAATGGGAGAGAGAGTGGCGTAGGGAACATTTCCGCCGCTAGATGCGCTGGTGTTCCAAAGTGGTCAGTCACTTTCATGCTGGCGGTAAATGGAAAAATTGTAAATGTTTGTTTGTAAACGCCCGTTTTTGCTACAATTGTAATAAATACTTACACCAGCCTAAACATCAAGCATTAAATTTATTTCCTAGCCATCATTCACGACCTACAATGGTGTGTACGTGAGCAAANCAGCCTAAACATCAAGCATTAAATTTATTTCCTAGCCATCATTCACGACCTACAATGGTGTGTACGTGAGCAAACAGAAGAAATGCAGCTGTGTTTGGCATTAGGCGTTCATAAGAAAGCTTAATTATATGGGAAACGTTACGAATTTAAGTGTGAAATGTATACAGCTGTCATCAAAAGAGTCTTTGTACTGTTCTAGCTTTCCTTAATGAACACTGCGCATTACAGCCCTATAACAATATCACTGTACCAGTGATTCAGAGGAGCACACCTGCATATGAAATCAAAGCCTGTCTCAAGTCGTCAAGCTTATGGGCAAATGTCAAGAAATTCAGTTTGACGACAAATATGANAATCAAAGCCTGTCTCAAGTCGTCAAGCTTATGGGCAAATGTCAAGAAATTCAGTTTGACGACAAATATGAGAGTGTACCTCTACAATGACGTCGATACAGGAAATTATGCTAATAAACTATTGAACATTGGAGATGGGCGGTTAGAAACAGATGCCGAGAGCTGTGTGTCATTAATGGGGGATTTTAGTAATTTGGTGCAGAGTGATACGGAACTGATTGCTTGCGTTTACCCAGATCTACAGAGAAATATAAATGACGACCAGTGGCTATGTAAAAGAGCGATTCTAGCACCAATAAATGACATCGTTAATAAAATGAATGCCAACATTTTGAAAGAGGTACAAGGAGAAACAACGGAGTATTTGTCAGTAGACACAGTCCTGGACACAGAACAGAGAACTTCATAATTGGTGGCCCACGCAACTGTGGGCCTCTACTGACAGTGCGTCCGACTCACAACTGCATGACCAACAATTCCTTACGAGTGTCCTGATTGGCTGGCACATACATGGATCACAACTACTTCTACAACATGCTTATGCAGGTCAATCTAAAAAATTTCCATATTCGGTTGGGTAAAAACAAATCTGCCTATCAGCTTCCACTAGCGGACAATAGCAAACCATTTCTGCATTAATCCACACGGAAGGAACATACGGAAATTTACCAGGACAGGTTTTTTTAAATGGAAAATTATTTTGTTGTGGTCACAAGCATCTGGTTGCTTTGCTATCACTGGCAAACAACATAACTTTGTGCAGGATTAAATTGCACAAAATATTTTGTAGTTAATATTATTTTTGCATCTCAATTTATGTACTGTTATTATTAAGTTTATAATTATTTTATACTTGGCTTATTCGGAATTTTATCTAACGAATTTAGCGTAAATTAACATCAAATTTACGGAAGGAAACTGGTCCCCGCCCGCTCATTCTCAGTGGCTACGTATAACTCACATTGTAGCATCCAAAAGTTATATTCTGCTTTTATACTTTCACTTTACCACCCGAAACAAAAATACAATGGCGCGAGAACACTAAAACTGTTGGAAAGGGAGTATCAGACAAACTGGTTTACCGCACTAAGATTTATCTTGTCTTGGTCTACCTCGAAAATACACATTTGATTATGAAGAACCTACATTAATAACACGAATATCATAATGCATGTATAATTCTGCTAGCCAACATGAAACTTAAACCGAGCTCTAGGATAAAATTTGTATGAACTATTTTCGTTAAAGCAACAGCTTCAATACCATTTTAAGTAAAGTACGAATATAACAGAGCCATTGAAAATACTAGTCATTCTTTAAATCTCAACTCGTAGCTGCTCATTGGAAAACATAATCTCAACTCGTAGCTGCTCATTGGGAAACAGAACATTACGGACTGTAGCTCAGATGGTATGACATGTGGTTTCAACTATATTAAATAAATTATTTTCAGAATTGTCACAATGAAGCTATTTCATATGGAATAGCGTGTACAGCACGGAATACGTCTTTACGTCGTGAAGCATGCAAACCACTTCGACAAGAAGGAACGTTTTACGAGGGTAGAGAGATAAGAGTTCAGAGGAATGCTGCTGTAAGAACGCAGACATTATTATTACTATTTTGTTGGTAGTATAGTGGGAGAGGCCTCAAGCATCGAGATGAGTTACCAAGATTGTTCCAACTTCTTCGAGCTGCATGGAAATACACGGTGTGTACACCACGTGGTCGGCATTACGGGTCGCGGTGCTATCCAAGTGAGATCTCAACAATCACGCGAGCCCCGTTAAAACGGGCGAGACAGTTCGCTTCTACCACGGCGTATCAAGATGCTTGTAGATTCGACAATGTATACGGAATAACATAAATAATCCAGAGTTGGGCTCGGTAATATCTATAACGCAGCCTGCATTAAGACACCACTGATTTAGGTGACCATTCAGAAGTTTGCTTTTATTTTTTTATAGGCAGTTTTGACATTTTACTTGCAGAACTTAGTGTATGTCAAAGTCAGCAAAATTTTAACCTAAACATTCGAACAGGCCCTTCACCCTTTGAGGTATAACGAAATAGTTTTTGGTTCTTTAGAATGAACTGGTATCTTGAAAACACTTTTCTTTAATGGTAAAATGGATTTTTTTTAAATGTTTCTACATTTTAAAATTATTAAAAAGAAAACCAGTCAACATTTTGATACAGCCTAGATATTCATTGATTGGTGATATGTGTGAATATGTTTATTCTATAATTATTTAGCGACACTTGTGTCAGTAATGCTTAAGTATTTAAAAATGTAGAATACGGATTTAGTAGCTGTTTTGATTTCACTTATAAATCCAGAAGTTGTGCTGTGTGTCGTTGGTTGGTGTCAGTAATTATATTACGTATAGTATTCAGTTCAGTCAGTCAGTAAGTTCGTAAACATTGTGATACGTAGCTGCATACACTCTAGGCGGCTGTCATTTCACAAACTTATTGACTTTCGTAATACTGTATAGGTATTCCTGCACAAGTTTAATTTATTACATTTATACACCAAGGTAAATCGCTGAAATATTTTCTGCTCTATATTTTTCGAAACACTTGGCTTCTTTTATGGTGAATGAATAGCCTCTAATATCCTTGCTGGAGACAAAAAAAAAAGATTGTTGGACGATATAGTCCACACATGGTCAAGCCGCTTGCATAATAATCAGAATAAGCAGAATGTTCATTGTGCCAACAGAACGGGGAAATATTTCCACCGTCTCAACGGTAGGCAATAATCACTGTGATAAGAGGGGAGAGATTTTGGTCGATCCCTTCTCCGTCTCTGCATGCCTGAGAAACTTGTTCTGTCTATAAGAAGCGCGCTGTTAACGAGACGTTAAGCCGTACCTGCCTACGAGTAAAACATTTCTGCACTTGTAACAAACTATATTCGAAAGAAACAAGTTGTGAAATATTTCCGTGTAACTCTGCAGCTGAAATATTGTTTTAGAAAATATACCAACAATTCATGTACCTCAATATTTATAAGAAACTTGAAATCTGCGCCACTCGCTTGTTAAAATTCAACTTTAGTTTTAAACATTACACACTAAGGTCTTGTGGAATTTCTTATATAATGAATTTGCAGTATTACAAAAATATCTTTCGCATCTAACATACAAAGAATTCATTGTATAAAAAATTGTGTATTATTTTTGTGAGTAAACTTTTTCTTTGTTCGCTGAAGCCAGTCAGTATTGCGGTACTCCGATACTAAATGTATGTCATTTGCAAGCAAACACTTAAGAACCGTCACAATCAAAAACAAAACAATCCAATCCCGAAAGTGGATTCCAGCTGAAGTGTTTTAACTGTACATAAAATATTTTCCGGAAAAAAAAAACTAAATTTCCCTGTTTACTACGTAAGTGAAAAAAAAAAGTATTTGTTGTACTAATTCCTGTCGTTCGGCAATCCGCGTGGAGCGGCTGAAGTCTGAGGTAAGTCGGCCAACTGGGGCAGCAGCAGCGGCTGAGGAGGGAAGGTGAGCTGGTTTGTGGGAGAAGACTCCGTACCCCCCCCTCCCCCTGGGTGTCGGCCTCATGTTTTATTCCGTTACCAAGTTCGCCAACTCTTGGGACGATGTCAACAAACCCGGCCTGTGTTGGGGCGGCCTCCGCCTCCCCGCAGCGACAGCCGCCTCCTGAGCAAGTTGGTGGCGCCGCGGGGAGATCGTGGCGGTGGATTCGTGCTCGTCTTCGTCGCCGCCACGACCAACCACCCCCCTACCCCACCCTACTACCCTCCTGAACCTCCGTAAATATTCTTGGCACGCTGCCAAGTATGCAGCCACACACCTCGCCACTCCTCGGCTGCTAAATTGAACTTAGAGGTGCACGACATCTCGTGCTCAGTCGGGTAAGACGCCAGCCGTATAACTTAGCTGACCTCTGTGCACGCACTGAGAAAAAAAAAACATGGTTGTAAGCACCATGAAGACTGTTCAAATAGCGACAGCCATCTGGTGGGCTGTATTCCTGTCTGTGATTGTATTTACTGCTGTGCATAACGTTGCTACAGTAGAGCACTGCGATCCTACTGCAAAACAGGCAGTTCCTCAAACAGAACTCCAACTATAATTGGATTGTTCCCACAAAAAATCAGTATTGTAATAACCCAACAAAATGTTTTGTTGCTAGTACTGAACAATTTTGTAAATCGGGATTGAAGGTATCAGCAACAGAATAATATGTTTGGTTATTACAATACTGATTGTTGTGAGAACAATATAAATATTGTTCAAGTTGTTTTGCTGGAGGTTCTATCTGTTTTGCAGTGATTTGCTGTAACAATTATATGCACAGTATCAAATACGATGACAAACAGAAATACAGCAAACAGTTATGTTGGTATAACTATATATGAAAACAATATTTAGATGATACCTACAACCTACCAGATGGTTGACCCTGTTTTAGAAGTTTCCTACACCCATGTCTTTCTCGGTGTGGAGGCTCGAAAAGAACTTAGGATCGACGACTGTCATAACACAAATGAATTAAGGCGGTGGTATCCTTGCCATATTGTGATTATTTAGTTCTTTATAACTTACTTTTAAGATATAATATTATGATTCAAACCTAATTTTGACATGCAGCACTACTTTACAGAATTCTTGAAACTCTAATGGACTGCTTCTAGTCTGTATTATTTGTGTCAGACTGAAAATGAATAAATAATGAGTTACTCTTTAATACGGTTACAGACGCAACGAACCACATGTGCAAACAATTGCAAACGTAAGAATATCTGTTGAGATATGCCTAATGCTTTGATAGCCTTAGTTTTCAAATATTTATCTGATAAGTAAGCAATGACCCTTAAGGCCGGACAAATGACTAATGGTACCTCATGGAAGTACAAGAAATTTAGCATCGGTGACTTAGTAACGTTGAGGTTTTTCAGGTTTTATTATTGTTTTTTTGTTTTGGATTATTTGATTGTAGTGGCGAGTAAGTAATATAATTTTCAGATTATGATTTGGAGGTTATTGCTCATTAGCCTTTAGTTGGTAGTAAGTATTGAATTTTTGTAAATCACGTGAAACTAAAGAAAAGCATCCTGGTTGGCTCTCGTCTCGTCATTGCTGATTGGATAAGGAATGTGGTGGGGTCAGCCTACAGCCAATCAGAACGCAGGTTACAAGAAGGGTGACGCTGAAGGTTGAGTCGAACTTTTTCCCTCTTCCAAAAATACTACCATCACCGCCAAGAACGGACGTGTATGTGATTATAATCATAAAAATGATATAATATAATGTAATTGCTACAAGATGTTTTGAATTTTCATCGTCGATAACGGAAAGCGAGTGATATTAGTTTTTCTTTTGAGAACACGAATTAATCAATAAAAATTGTAAACTGAATTTCGGCATCCTAATTCTAGAGAAATGCTACCTTACAACTTTAGTAAGAACGAGTTTAATGTAAAAACTAATGTTTTCTTGATGAATTAAAATTAAGGCTAAACACACATTTAAGTAGCTATATTCAAATTATGTTAACTGTGTAAAAGAAAAGTACACTTTTAACATAAATTTAGTCTATACTACGGAGATCACATCCTAGAATGATCCTTAAATGCTATTATTATAAAAAGTACGGACATATATACCTAACTGTTTTTGCAAAATAACAATTTTTCTCAGGATCTGCAAGCACTTTTTCCTTCCACTGGGGGACCGTTTTAATTTTTCAGTCGTGAAACCAGCCTTTAAACCTCGCCAACACGAGAGTTATACGGTGTTCCTCCGGTGCTCAACCGGTACACGCGTGTGCGTGTTATGATAAGATATAGAAGGGGTAGAAAGTAAAAAACAAACGAAGCAGGGGTGGTTGAGGGAAGTAGGGAAGGAGCTCGTGCTCGCTATTTCGATCTACGTTTTTCGTTCGGCGCAGACAGCCACCATGTTGAGGCTGGGGGCCGCGGGGCACGATAACGCACGCCGAGGTATCGTAAATGTTTAACGAGGCCCCTGTACAACCACGCCCCCTTCCTGCCGCTAACCCCGCGCCGACATGCGACTAGTCACGACCACGCCGGCGTCCGTCGTCCGCTGTGCCGTGCCTGCACGTGACTTTCCCCGACGTACGTGCAGAGCACGCCATGACGTGCAAGTTGCGTCGCGCCGGCTGGCTCTTCGGCGAGAGCGCGTACTGCTTGACCAAGTCAACTGCGCGTCTGGAGAATACGTAACCTGCACAAGGTCATGCCGTGTTCTCCTTTCTTCTCTTGACTCACTTCTTCCTCCTCCAGGATAAGATAAAGCGCTCGCCTGCGGGTGTCAGGTGACCATAAGGAAGGATTTACAACAGCCCGTCAAGTCCATCCGTCCGTCATTCACGTGACCAACAGCCAATCATAGGCGTCTATTGATTCTATCCCTTCGTCCGCCAAACCCTTTGGCAAGCCTTAACGTTTGACGGACGGATGGAAATTAATAAATATTAATATGATTTCCTCTCGGCAAAAACATCAATAGCTCTCTTAAAAGAGATTAACGATACCAGTACCCGAGTACCCATTATTACATATCCTTCATTCTAAAATAACATGATGTATATCACATGGCATGTGATTTATTTGGCAAAGTTAATTAGGAGTGTATTGAAACTTGGGCTCCCATATTCCGTAATTTTCGACTTTTCGGTGCCATATTTTTGAAAACTATAATCATTTGAGTACGAATATTTACATTTGTGTTGTCCTCGTATAAATCTCTTTCAGATATTGAAATTTAAAAAAAAATTATTGAGAAATATGGCCTGAAGTAGAGAAGCGTGCACGCAGAGTGAGAACAGGTGTCAAGGTCATCACGCGGATGTTGGCGACGAACTGTGCGGCACGCGCCGCAATGTGGCGGGGGCGCCCCTCCCCTCTTTTTCAGGGCGGGGTCGCCACCCATCCACGCATTGTCCTTCCGAGGGCCCACAGCCCCGTTATTAAAATATCCTCCGTCGACCTTCATTTGTTGGCCCGCGAGGTCTCCACGTGCTTCGGTCCCGGGTTCGCCGTGTGGGCGTCACGCCCCGGCCGGCCGTCTGTAATTGTTTTCCATGTTTTGCCGCTGCACGCGCCGTGAATGCCGGCCCCGGCGAAGGAACAATCGACACATAAATTAAGCTCTGCGCACGCCGGCATCTGAACACGCACGCATTTTTGAGTGGAGAGATTCGGGCGGCTGTTAACATCGAGGCCTTGAGAACCGACGAGGGTGAAGCGAGGTGAGTATGGAGCTGCACCGGAAAGATGAGGTGATGCAGGAGGGGGGAGGGGGGATCTCGAAAAAAACCGCCGACCAGCGGCATCGTCTGGCACGATTCCCACGTGCCAAAATTCAGGAGCGACCCCGCACGGGAATCGAACCCGGTCCGCCTGTGCGGGAGGCAAGTAGTTTAACCACTACAACACCGCGGCCCCTGCGCGAGGGAAGGCGAAGCACCAGAGGCACCACGTCACCAGTCTGGTCGGAGCCAAAGCCGTCAACAGCAGCTTTGTATAAGAATTTAATCCCGAAACTACAGTAGAAGGAGAGGTGGTCCTTGATCTCTAGGCGACAACGGGATTCCTGCCTACCGCCCGGACACCACTTGCATTCCGCAGCAGGTGGGAGAGATGCTGGCTCCCCTGACCCGTCATGCCGGCTGTTCACGGACAATACGCACAGACAATACGTCTTCATTAACCCCTTAACGTACACATTAATTTTTTCGTCCCAGGTGTTGCAGAAGAAGAAAATTTTTGACGTGAGAAGTACTTAACAAATTCCTTACAATACCTGGCACTTTGGGACCAATGGGAAGAGTTGCGTTAGATCCATGGCACAATAAACAACCAACTACAAAATACATTTTGTTTGTCAGTAGCAGTATATAGGATCGCCCAGGGAAAGGCAATGCCCGCATTGGTGCTAGCTTCTGGGTATGTACATGATTGTACCTATTCTACAGCGTGTCAAACGTGAACGAGTGTACTCGTGATAATGTGTTAAGGGGTTAATGCAGGTATTCTGCTTCCTGTATGTACTGCGACCGTATACAGGCATTACCGACCTGACTGTACTTCGCTGGCTATTTCCTGGGGGGACGTATGTCTGGTATAATTACTTCAATCAGCGCCAGTTTCAACATCAAGGGTTAGCGCTCTGGGTGGAACTTATTATCTCTTGAAATGCGTTGCAGTGTGTTCGAGATAAGTTGCTCGTTTTTCTATCAAACTATTAAGCGTGCGTCCAACATGCTGATCTTTGAAAAGAACACACACATCAGACGAGTGCAGTTGAGTGTTTCAAGACGCCGCGCAAATCGGAATCACCATTTCAGAATCAGAGCACTCCAAGATGGTTAAAAATGGCTTTTTCAAAGCGTTGTATCATAAAATACAAACGCGCCAGATACATACAAACTACGCAAGAGCCCTGCAATGAGCATTCCTACAGACTTTCCAACACTAAGATGATAGTGTCACCGCTGAATGTCTCGTAGGTACACGCAGTGCGGCGAGAACACTGCACGCCAGCTCAGAGCCTTGCGCTTAGCGGCGACGACGTACCTGATGCGCGTGGCAGTGTCGCCCTTATCGCCTCCGCGCTTCTCGGCTACAAACGCGGAAGAAAGCTCCACGTGGGCGGGGGCCTTAAAGTACGCCGTGCGAGCTCGTGTCACTGCCTTCCGGAGACTTCCTTCTCTTGGAATCTACTCGGCCGTGGGATCGGTTAAGAATTCATCCGCGCGGGTAACGACCATGAAAACAAGGACATTTAGACGACTCTTTCAAGTCGTGAATGCTAATTGCGACTATTAAAACATTGCTTTTAACGAAGTAATATTTTGAGCTCTGACATTAGCCGTCCACGTAGAATCTAATCTGCGGCTGTAGTCAGTAGAAGTATGAGCACGTTATTCATGCACCCGCCAAAAGTCAAACCGTGAAATAATTATAAAAGTAAATAATTTAAAAATTATGTTATAACTATGACACTTGTTTGCATTAAAAAATAAAAAGAAAGCGAAAGAAACAATTTTAGTATTCACATGTGTTAAGCTAACATTTTTAATTCGACGTTATCACGTGGATCTACTTCCTCTCCGTTGGTACCAACTTTACTGGGCGCTTGCCAATCGGCGTAGCTGTTAAAACACATGCACATAGTGGCAGCTATATTTTTGAAAGGTTGATTTCAACAGTGCTCAAATAACTGCCGACCGCCTATATTAAAAATAATAACACGATGCTAGTGCAATTATTTTTAACGAACAGAAAAGTAGATTCAGACGACTAATAAATGGTACTTTGAAGATTTAACACCAATTTCTACCATTTATTTGCAGGTCTTCATTTGTTGGTACGAGCTAGAAGGGTGCATGTATCTTTCCGGTAACGGGCATACCAGTGTCGTGATTAACGTCCGGCGTTGTACTCTTATTCCATGTAGTGTCAGAGGGTCAGCTTGTCGGGGAGAGGCTGTGTACGAGACATAATCCGACATTTTTCGAGTCATTTTGGTCGCCTTTCTCCGATATGACGTGGCATTAACCTGAAAATTCAGCGATTAACGCCTTTCTCCCAGTGTTAGAGACGCTATGGCTGCTCTCTCAGTAGAGGCGACACCGCATTATGTACGCCAGCAAGTAACGCCCCTAGAGCTTCGTCAAACAAACAAACCTGTTACTAGATGAAGCTCTCAGCTTGTGCATCCACCGCGAACACTTGAAAACTTTGCAGGGCTTAAGTTGGCCGCCTGGGTAGGTCGCCGAACGGCGTGCAGAGCTCCAGCAGAAAAACGTTTTATTAAAAAACTGTCCACCGTGTCTGAGTGAGGTCTGGTTACGAACAGCGTTTAAGAAAAGTTACACGTCTCTATACGTCTTTCAGTTCCTCCGTTTCTCTCTAAAGCATGCTATTGTGATAGTGGAAATGGCTCAAATGGATGTATTAACGGTCATTTTTAGGTATGCACATTCGGGTACAAAACATTAAAAAAGGAATAGGGACGTGCATCAAACCTTTATTTTTATTACTACGTCATAAAATGGTATGCCCTCCGTTAATGTCTCATAGAGGCGCGTTATCGACGGCAAGACTGCACGCCAGTTCAGTGCTTTGCGCATGTCTCGGTCGCCCCTAGCGCTCCCACGCTTTAGGCCTGAAATGAGCAAAATCCCGCCTGGCGTTCGAACTGCGTTGCAGTGTGTTCGAAGTCCAGGTTTTTTTTTTACGAAACTATTAAACGTGCGTCCAAAGCGCTGAACTACAAAGGAACATACACCTCATACTATTCCTGTCGGTTACTTTTAAGACGTCACACACATTAAAATACAATTTCAGAGCACTTCAACATTGTTAAAAACTGCTTTTCCAAAACGCTGTATCTCAAAATTTACGAGTTATATACACACAGAAGTTCTCGAAGGACATGCACTAAGCTTTGCTACAGACTTTCCACAAATAAAATGATAGGGCCACCTCTTAATGTCCCACAGGCACACGCAACACGAGAACACTGCACGCCAGTTCAGAGCCTTGCGCGTAGCGGCGATGGCGCGCTTGTAGCGCGTGCCAGTGTCGCCCTTACAGCTCTTGCGCTTCTCCGCCTCAAATGCGGAATGAAGCTCCAAGCAGGCTGAGGTCTTCAGAGTCGACGAGGACGAAGCGGAGTGGAGATGGAGCAGCGGCAGAATGTAATAGCAAGGAAGCGGGAGCACCCCTAGGAAACTCACCGCCAAAAGGCAACATCGGCCAAGTTTCCCACAAGCTAAAATCCAACACTGACACCACCTGGAATCGAACCAGGTTCGCCGTGGTGGAAGCGTGAGTTGTCTAACCACGGAAACACTGCGACAGTCCATCCACGCAAAACGTTTGTGTGGTTGGAGTTCCGGATACACGCGACGGTTGGGCCGTTATCCACGTGTTTGTTCTGTGCTGGCGCGCTGAAGCAGAAGGTTACGATCCAGGCCAGGTCCCGTTTCCATCCACCGTAAGTAGTCCCTCACAAGCAGGAAGGCTCGTATACGTCAGCGGTCCATAACATTCCCTCCCACTAGGAGACTTCATCTGCAGTTAGGAGTTTCTCAACCTGGAAGTCATCACTGCAGTTATACGAGCTCTCTCGGCTGCAAGTCGCCACACGAGTGTGACCCCCACGGCAGTAAGACACGGCGTGGTTTACCAAATTATCATAAAACCGACCCACACGCTGTCTCAAAACATAGCAGTGAACTTATTTTAAATATCGTCCATCATAAAAGAGCGTTGCTGCGTTACCAAAACTCTCGTATTAGGAACACACTGCGGTGTTGATATTACACCAACTGCCATAAAAAAATAGGCATACCCAGAAAAACACGTCGAAAACTGCGAAACTAAATGAAACTTGGTTCAGGCGACGGGAACACTGATACAAATTAACTGATTACAGCATCAGTACAAGTGGTCCTTTATTCAGGCAAAACTGTACAGCTGAATAATACCCTTTATTATTGCTGTTGCAACACCACGCCTAGCGTGGGTTAATGCGGCGATACTGTCCGGCATGGAGTCATAAAGATGTTTGATGCTGTCTTTTGGATTACAGTCATGTGGTTGTTGCGACTGCCAGTAAGTGATTTATTACGTCTCCTAATAAAGGATTTATAAGCAATAAGAACAAACAATAATGCAACATATAGCTGACACAGTTAATTTGTTCCCGCCACCATGATAAAACATAATTCTAATGACATCTAGCGTATGTACATTTTTACGTAGTTTCAACCTAATAAACACTACAGAAAGGTAGACAATTTTAGGGTTTCTCGCTACAGAAATTAACGTACGTTCGTAACATTTGGATCACGTCGACATAAAAAATTGACGCTTTCCAATATAAACTGTCAATATGATGAAAGTTCACTTTACCCAATAAAAAAATTCATTGAATCGTTCGTCCTGTCAATGTGAGGAACTTAGAAATTAACATATCAGCTGAAATGTTTCAAACGTCGCTTGCTGAGCGCCGTGTAAAGTGCGAGTCGATGCACGTCACTCAAGCAGGTGCGCATTAACGTCACGCACATCAATGAGCCCTGCAGCGTGTTCAAATATAGCTCAATCGAATATCCTTCGTGTGACGTGATCCCATTCTAAGTGATTTCCAAATGAAAAGCAATTTCGATCACTGATTATGCCGGGTTGACATACGCGACGAATTGCCGCTCGCGATCCGAAAACTACCGAGCTCTAGGTCGATCGCAAAGGTTTGCTTTAACGATCACAAGTGCAGTAAAAAGTACAGTCTACATGGAAACTGGCCCGCATTTAATTTCACTATTGGTTAATGTTCAGAATGGATTTTTCGGAATATCTGTCTGATTTATTGAAATCAAATGCGAACTCATTTACTATTTTACAGTTGCTGAAGTCACTTAATAGCCATTGATGAACACATTAAATAATGTTTTCTGTGGAAATTTGAAGCAGCAACCAAATTTGTTGAAGTGATTAAGAAATGAGTATGGCTTCTGTAATTATTAACTGACAATTTAGTCGTCACTTCAAGACCAATTTTTCTTGCACACAAATTGCAGTACAGTAATTGTTGTGGCAATAGTGCGAGATAAATACTGGCAAGTTTGTCATAAAAATCACGTAGTATAATGCGAATTTCATTTATACAGTTCCAGTAACTTCCTTCCGGTCGCTTTTTGAATGCCACGTAAATATCGCGTTCGCTGATATTTGCAAACCAATAGTTAAGAACACAGGAAACTTGAATCCACTTCAGCCGTGTTAACAAGCCTATTAATTTGCTCCTGTCTCTCTTCTGCATGTCCAACTGTATACACATTATCACGTGTCCAATTTTAATAAAACGGTTAAGAAATCCTAATTAATCATTTTTCAGTAATATTTCAAAGTATGCAATCTAAAACCGATATCTTAAATATTTCTGTAAATCGTTGACTTCGAAAGTGAGATACATGCTGCACTGAAATAGCTGATAATTAGATGATTATTACAACGCACTGAATTTCACCGGCATAAAGATTATTTCATCTGATTCCCAGTAAAGTCCAACGCCCAGAGACACTGGCTCCCACTACAATTCGCTTATTTAACTATTTATACATTTTTTTTTTATTACATTGGCGAAGCTACGTTGAAGGCATGGCAAAACGAGCGCGCGGTTTGTTGTTCCGTTTCCTCGCGTCAGGCCGGGACTACGACGATTTCACGTGACACGTAACACGTAACGAGCAACACGTTCACGTATATCGGCTTCACCTTGACCAATGCGATTCAAGGAGACCTTTCACGATAATTGCATGTAACGTTCATGCGATAGAGGTTTTTGCGTGATACTCGGAACGTGACTGCACCACGTGATCTCGCTGGCCAATCACAGTAGGGACGATGTTGTGTTATCTATGCTTTCCATGGGTTTGTTTTGGCATTACTTTCGCGACATCGTCTGCTCACGTGTTTAAGCAATATATCGTACTGTAAACATATTTTTTCTTCTGAACACGAGGACGAAGGAGTAGTAGAAGTTAGGCCGCGATTACGTTTTGTTTTATAGTTCGTAAATGTCCAGGTAGAGATATTTACATTGCTACAGTTTATTAAATATGTTTCTCTAAGGTGTACTAATGCTTGCATGAAATGCAGGATATTTACCATTAAGTTTGCAATTTTTAGAAGGTCTAGTTCATGGAACAAAATTTAATTTTTTCAGCAGATCAATGTTTATTACGTAAGCTTTATTCCCATGTACATGGAAAACATGTCTACACCTCCCGGAGACATTTCGTTCTGGAGGTTATGGCGATATGCCAGTTGTTTTCAAAGTTTGTATAAATCACGAATGCCATTCTTCCGCAACCTGTTTGAGCAAAGTCAATGTCAAAAACAAATTCACCTGTATAAACACGAATGTCCACAGTTTTCAATCAGAAAAGCAACGACTTTCATAACTGACATTTTTATTTAGTGCACAAATGTTAGTGATTTGAAGCATCATAATATAAGTACAAAAAAAAAGTTTTACGTACACGAGAACGTGTAGCGTGATACATGTTACGTGTTACGTGTTACCTTAGCAAGTATGTGTTTAGTAAGGTAATAACGGCCTTTGAGTGAGTTTTTTTTAGCAACTACATTTATGCAGGTGACACGGACTGGAACGACAGGTTGTCTTTCAGGTGTATGGTTTTCTCGCTTTGAACTTGCATGAACAAAGTGCACATTTAAATATACTGATGTGAGGGGAACGGCAACTGAATGTTTTCGCAGGCAGTAGGCAAGG
The DNA here is from genome assembly GCA_002778355.1 of Clitarchus hookeri. Lineage (NCBI taxonomy): Eukaryota > Metazoa > Arthropoda > Insecta > Phasmatodea > Phasmatidae > Clitarchus > Clitarchus hookeri. Next base: position 229,896 of record NQII01003660.1, on the reverse strand, counting down.
TTTTGGTAATCGTCATCGTAAATAAGGAAAACGATGGCCACGTAGCTGATATTCAGTATTCCCTCGTCGTCCTCGGTCACCTTCTCATGACCACCTATGAACAGACGAGGTCTACCTTCTTCGCACGCGCTTGTACAGCGACACTTCTATTCCTTTCATATCCCATACAAGTTTAAGTTGTGAAAACTCATCTATTATTCACTCTTATAGGCTAGTTTAGGCTAGTTAAAACGACCAAAACACGCACTCTGTTCACGGTTCACTGAACACTTTTAAAATCAAACCTTTCAAAAATGTCTCTGCTCCTACATTCACATGTTTTAACGGGCGCACAGAGTGGCACGCGTCCAGCAAAGTTGGCAACGACGGAGGGAAATTGCTTTCTTGTCTGCACGTTGAATTAACAGCGTTAGGTTAACATTTCTGAAGATTTACACTATTGCATTTGCTTTCTGTTTTTTTAATGCGTGTGAGTAACAATTAGCAAATATGTAACATATATATATATATATATAAAATTGTACAGTTTCACTAGACCGACGTGTGAATAAAGTGGCGAGGATCATATCAATGGTAAATGTACATATCGTTAGGCGTGGATCCCCATGCCGGGCTCGAGGGGGGTTACCACTACCTGCCCGCCGTTACGTCACCTGGTGGCCGGGATGATTGGCAGCTACCTGGACTTGCATCGTCCCCCCCCCCAAGCCACTTAGCCAACTTCCGGAGAAGTCGACGGGGCTATTGAATGAAACTTCTGGTAATTTTCCTTCCTCTGCGACCCGACATGTAAATTAGTTTCTGTGCTAGGGCCGACGACACTTTAAAATAACCCCACAGCTGTACGATTGGCAGTTTTAGTGGTATTCATCTGGCTGAAGTTAGGAGTCGGGCGAAGTCTGGTGCAGCGAGGGGCATCAGCAGAGAGAACAGGCGACAGCGGAGGGGGCATGACGACGGCAGACGTGCGTGTGTGTGTGTGTGCGGACGAGAGGGCGTGGCAACCGTCGTGTAGAGTGCTACTGTGTATGCGGGTGCTCGGAGCGTTAGAACATTCCGCACTAGAGGAATCTGGACTTAATTAAGGCGGGATTGTATGACCATGCTATACGGACTTTATTATAAATATTGGAACAGTCAAATATGAATGAACATATAATTCACAAAATAATCCAACAGGCGTTGATACACTGATATTGTTTATCTGGCTTCATTAATTTTGTGAGAGGTGTTGGACGATTATGGAAATGTAAGTGTAAATATCAGGTGACGGCATTTATTGTGAGATATTAAGTCAAGAGTAAATAAATTAGGTAATTATTATTTAATATTTTATTTAATGAAGGTCTCCATCCCTTAAAGGACCTGGCTAAGCCTACTGAATGTGAGAAATCGTAACAATTTGATGGAATAATACACAGTGTGCAATCAAGTAGATGCTAAGCAGTGCTTCGAAAAGTGCTCAGTTTACCGCGAACAACCTATAGGTGTTGGTAGAACTTCAGTCGGGTACAGCTGCACCGCAATGCACCACTTGCAGAAAGTCAGCAACAGTTGATTTACGAGCGGCATGTTAACACGCCTGGGGCCATGCCGCGTGCATTTCGCATGCACGAAGCAGAAAACAAGTTAGCGGTGAGGTAAAACCCGTTTGCGAAATTAGCAACGGTTTTCGCGAAAACGCGGTTACATTCCGAATTCCATTAGTACTCATTTTATACGTGAGTACTTTTAAAAAGACGAGATAGGGTCAGCTAACGAACTGTTCCGCAACCGGCAACAAAAAGGCAGTAGTTGCTGCTTGTGTACCGGGGGATTAGAAACTCGTTTCCCCTGCACGAGGGTTTCTATGTTTTTTTCCGGCATAGTAAATCACTTTTTTTTAAAATTATTTTACCGCTTTTTTGTGTGTTATCGCTTACCCGTCTGAGACAAGAGAACATTTTTGGTGTCACAAAATCTGTGCGAGACGTTATTACGTAACTTCATAGGCTTCCTGTGCAATTAGAGACAAACTAAATATATTAAAATGCTTCTGAGAACTACTGCGAATTAAACTCCTTCACCAGACGTTTTATCTACACGTAATTACACATATACGAGGTGTGTTCAAAAAATAAGGTGACTTTGCAAATTTCGAGGGCTGCGTACATTCGATTATCGATTGTTTTTATTGTTACGTTGGTACACATGTCTCCAACATATGCTGACATTATCAGCCATTTTGCATTGTTAGTTTGTTTGTGACAGATATAAAGGTTAGACGTGTTTTGGTGTGCTTGGCGATTTTTTGCTGTCGCAAACAATTGGATCAAAGAATCTGTATTAACAACACCGTAATCACGCCTCGGCCACCGTATTCACCGGACGTGGCCCCCTGCGACTTGTTCCTGTTCCCAAAACTGAAGAGACCCATGAAAGGACGGAGGTCTGCCACGATTGAGGAGATAAAGACCTGGGAGACTTCAATGCCATACCAAAATGCGCACATCGTAAGTGCTTCGAGGATTGGCAAAAAGCGCTGGCACAAGTGTATTACATCTGAAGGGGATTACTTTGAAGGGAACAAAATAGATATTGATGAATACATAAATATTTATCGAGTCAAAGTCACAAAATAACAAGTCACCTTATTTTTTGAACACGCCTCGTAGCTTGCTGGTTCTGATGATTATTATCCGTTGTCTGTGTTTTGTGTGTGTGTCTTAGCGCAACATTATTTAATTGATAATAACATTAAGAAGTCTCTGAATTTCTATCAATACTAAGGCGAAAATATTATGGTTCAACGTAAAAAAAAAAAAAGCAATAAGTGCAATAATTCTTCAGCATGCAATAAATATATTGTACAAACTGCATGGAATCAATTAACTGCACTTCATTTTGTAGGGATGTTAAAACTGTAACATTAACCCACAAAATACAACAACGTGGAACTCAATCTCGCTAGTCTAAATTTACAGTGAAACTTTGTAATGAATACTGTCAACAAACATATTTAGGTCAGTTTATGCTTTTATTTTTTATAGTTGGGGAAAAAAATATGTATTGCGTTTAAGACCAGACTGCACATTAAATTGTACAAAAATTAAATTAAATATAATTTATGTTGCGAGGTTCATTAATTTTACCCCAGCTCTCTGAAAACATACTGAACTTTCAGGCGTTTTTTATGAAATAACTATATTCGTACTACTTTCAAAGAAATTAGCGAAGTGAAAGAAAATATTTGGGCGGCTCTTAACAGCGAGGTCTTGAGAAACGACGAGGGTGAAGCGAGGAGAGTATGGAGAGGCGCCGGAATGAAAGGGCCGGGGAAACGGGAGATCCCCGAGAAAACCCGTCGACCAACGGCATGGTGACTTGTGAAGCTATAAGCACTTCCAACGAAGTATTACTCTGATACAAAATTTAAAATATCGCTCGTCTGCCCGTCGTTGAAGCTGTGGTTTCACGTCTGGAACTTTGGGACAGCCGCAAGGATCGTTGCTCTGTCACAATAAGGCACTTATTTTGACTGGCCCATTTCTTAACAATGTCTGATAGGTTCTAGTTTTTTCCCCTAAATATTTTTGACCCATATTCGGAGAATCTTTTGTTGCTCAAGATAATCGGAAAAAAAATATTTGAGAAACCCAATTTTAGCGCCATAGTTACATAATTTGTGGTTCTAGGACTGTGTCACGGTTAATTAAGTTTGTAAGAACGCTTTCAAGAAAGTGAACTGTCCTTACGAAGAGTCGTTTTGCATAAATGCTGGGCTGCTGCCAAGAATTTTCTCTTCTTTTTGCGCTTGAGCAGGAGTTGTTTAAAACATTAATTGCCGCTATTTTCCTATTACACGCGACCGCACTAAATTACGCAATTACGGCACTGAACGCCGGTTATTAGGCGTGTTTGCGCCAGGGAGGCTTTGTAGTAGTCGTCGTACACACTCTGCAATTGAGGAAGTGACAATTGCTCCGCCGTAATGTCTCTCCAAGTTGAACGTGTGAAAACTGCTACACTCACGCGCCACACTTAGCAATCCACACTGTAACAAAAAAAATCCTAAAACTTCCTAAACTGTGATGGAAGTTTTTAACCTATACACTGTTCACTTTAAACTGAGCTTTTGTGAAAAACCTGCTTAATATCTACTTGCATGCACATTTTGTACTATTCCATTATATGTAGAATTGACACTACCGTGGGGCTGATCACTTAAGGCGCCCGTCTACCTGGCGCTTGAACTGCGTTGCAGAGTGTTCCAAATACACGTTTTTCAACGAAACTATTAAGCGTGCGTCCAACGTACTTATCTACGAAAAGAACACACACTTCAGACGAGAGCTGTTAAGTACTTTCAAAATATCACGTACGTTAGAAACATCAATTCAGAGTACTCCAAAACCGCTAAAAACGGCCTTTCCAAGGCGCTGTAGCTCAAAATGCACGCATCAGATACATACAAAACTACTATAGGCGCCTGCACTGAACCTTCCTAAAGACTTGCCACTAATAAAATAATATGGTCACCGCTGAAAGTCCCATAGGTACATGCAGCACGACGAGAACACTGCACGCCAGTGCAGAGCCTTGCGCTTAGCGGCGATGGTGCACTTGATGCGCGTGGCAGTGTCGCCCTTATCGCTCCCGCGCCTCTCTGCCTAAACGTGGGAAAAAGTTCCAGGTAGACGGCGGCCTTAACTCATGCTTCGGTCAAGTGAAACTGTAATATTATAAGAAAAGAAAATATTTTACAAAAGTGGTAATTCATTTCATTATGCGCATTANAAACTGTAATATTATAAGAAAAGAAAATATTTTACAAAAGTGGTAATTCATTTCATTATGCGCATTAAAAAAAAACGTAAACTCAATAATTTCAGTATTCACAAATTTTTACTTAAACTTAATCCAACGTTAAGACATGGAAGTCCTTTCACTCCGTCGTTACCAACTTTACAGTGCTAATGCAAGTTAGTAGTTGACCTCCTGTGACGCTGTCGTTTGGTGAGCCGCCGGTCTGCGGTGCGGGAGGTTCTGGGCTCGAATCCTAGGCAAGGCACGGGCGTTGGTGTAAGTTTAGTAGTAAGTTAGTTTCTAAGCCTGATAAGCCTTCAGGCACAACACTGGGGGACTTTAGTAACCCATTTCCACTACAACAAAATTCAATACGATGCAAGTTAGTATTCCCGTTAAAATATACGCAGGTAGGGACAGTGACATTTTTCAAAGGTTGATTTTAAAAGTACTTATTTAACCGTGAACAGCTTAATACACAGATACGGAAAATTCACTACACGTCAGACTACAAATATAGAAATTACGAGCGTCGCATTATGAAAATTTGGGAAATTCACTAGTCATTTGACTTTTCCTGAGCCATCGTAGGAAAGCTTACGTGGANGGTCGCATTATGAAAATTTGGGAAATTCACTAGTCATTTGACTTTTCCTGAGCCATCGTAGGAAAGCTTACGTGGAAGTCTGGAGGAAAAAACTTTACCTTCCATGTTTTTCATTACGAGTATACACTAATGTGGTTACCAATTTCTTAGAGTGCGTTACAGAAGTCAGTGGCTGAGAATATCGTTACAGACTTAAGTGTAAGGTTATGTTGAAACTCACTGTAACCATAGTTTCAAAGCAAATAGAAAACTGTTTTATGCCTAAATGAACACTTTTAAATGTCCTGTTCTTTGTGGGTTTTGTCCATCGTATACTTTGTCCTCCTTGTGTGTAAACTAACTTTGCTTTATTCCTATCGCATATCGCCTGAAATTGCCAGACATATATGGTTTTACACTGACATGCCAAAATTCATGGGATAGCAGTTATGTAAAGGTAATAGTCGGTGGCGACACCGAACCGTTACAATTCGGAAGTGCCCAGACCTGTATCAGTTGAGCTCTGACATCACGTGAGTGAGTGTGTGCTGGTCTTGGAACTGCATTGCAGACCTTCATGGACTTCACGTACTCCCACAAGGATGGGCTATTACGGCAGGATAATGCACCGTGTCATCGGCACAAGTTGTCCAGAACTGGTCCGTAGAGCGTTCTGGAGAGTTTCAACGACTGCTGTGGCGACCTCGTTCGCCCGATATGAACCCCATCGAGTATTTATGGGACTTGGTGGGGAGGTCCATTCGCACCCAAGATCCTGCTCCCACAAAGGGCCGCGGTTGTGTAGTGGCTAGACTACTCACCTGCCACCTNGGTCCATTCGCACCCAAGATCCTGCTCCCACAAAGGGCCGCGGTTGTGTAGTGGCTAGACTACTCACCTGCCACCTAGGCGAACCGGGTTCGATTCCCGGCGGGGTCGTCCCCTGATTTACGCTTGTGGGAATCACGACGGACGATGCCACTGGTCGGTGGGTTTTCTCGNCCACCTAGGCGAACCGGGTTCGATTCCCGGCGGGGTCGTCCCCTGATTTACGCTTGTGGGAATCACGACGGACGATGCCACTGGTCGGTGGGTTTTCTCAGGGATCTCCTGCTCCCCCCGCCCATGCATCTCGGCGCTGCTCCATACTCGCATCACTTCACCTCCATCGGCTCTCAAGACCTCGATGTTAAGAGCTGCACAAATCTATCCACTCACTCGCCCACTGTACCTACAAACAGCAGGGAGCTGTGTGTAGCTATCCAGAAGGCTTGGGTCAGCATATCTCCACAGGTGTGTCATCCACTTGTCGACTCGATACCATGACGAGTTGCTGCACTTCGCCGGGCTAGAGGAGGGAATGCACGATACTACGTAGACCCTTGTGCCATGATTTGGCGTGCCAGTGTATATTTCTATGGCACCCACTTGTTTCTATACTCCCTCCTAAACAAAAAGAAATTTGCAACATATCTTCAGCATATCACTTTTATAGTCTATTAAGATACATCTAACTTTTATGAAGCCTTGCACGTACATTAGTCTATAAGAAAAACACCAAGGGTAAAACAACGAACTATATTTGCGCGCTGGGCTGATAATCAAATATAAATTCTTTTATAAACAGCCGTCGAATATATTTCTACCAGTTCAACATGAAAACGTAAAATGTCGATAAGAAACGTTTTCTTCACAAAAATGTATTTTAATATTAGTTTGCATAAAAATTATTTATTACTGGCCACTGTCAACTTAACGCCTTTATTTCTGTTTTAGTCAGTATTGACTATGAAATTCACATAAAAATTTAAGGTAGTATATAAGAGAGAGTTTCATCTAACCATCAAATAAAAAGTACTTTGATGTTAACGGAAGTGTGAAAAATTTGCGATATATTGTTTACTAGCGAACCGAACCGGCCCGGCTTCGCCCGGTAACAATTTAGTTTTTACAGCGATACTTTGAAAGACAAAAATTGTTAATGTGGGTCATCCTTAAAAGATAAACGTATGCTATCGCGGACTCTTCTGTAGACCTTTTTGAGAGCCACAATTCTGTAGTACATTAACTTGATGTATCTCTTATGGTTTACTCAGCGCAAGCCATGTAAGCGCCCTAAAAGCAGTTTTTTACGACTTGTTTACAAACGGTTCGACATTTCTCTACTATCCTTACATTAAATATAAATGTATTATACATCAAAACCTTCCTCAAGAAATTCTCTAAATGATGTTTAAAACCGCATCAAAATCCATCAAGTAGTTTAGAAGTACTAAGCGAATACACAGACAGACGCGGATAAGCGACTTTGTTTTATACTATTTAGAGATTTAGAAAACGAGCAAATATGTTTCACGTGGTGTGATTTTTAGAAGTTTGATTCAAAAAGTGACACCGTGAATAGATTATAACAACACCTTATATCATAGAATCACTTTTCGTAATTCGCTGCGAATAATACAGTGGAGATGGAAGCTTTCATTAAGCTACGTAAAGTTGCAGGCAAGGTTAATTTTAAATGTGGGAATTAGAAAACTCAATAAATCGAGACCTATCTACGNAGCTACGTAAAGTTGCAGGCAAGGTTAATTTTAAATGTGGGAATTAGAAAACTCAATAAATCGAGACCTATCTACGTCATTCGTAAGTTCTGTATTCATAAACGACTTCTTTCTGTTGAATAAATATATGAACGATGCCAGTACAAATGTTGTGGCACGATGTGTATAGTAACTACTGCTTATAACTTGTAAGTTTATGACACCATTTATTCAATGTCGTATCTAGCTTGGAATTTCCATAAAGGTGTTGGTAACTATAAGAAAAAATGTCGGTTTAATTCCTTGACTAGTATCAATGACGAGGATTCTAATGTTGCTTATCAAGGTCTAAGTTTTATATCGGTACGACTCATGATCCATCTTGGCAGGGGAGGCCCTTACAAAACAAACTACGCAGCCCTAAACTTTAACCTCAAGATGGCTCATATAGTAATTGCAAGGGCTTATAACGCAGAACTCGTACCGCAAACTGGCGTTCCAACTAACTGTACGCAATTATGTTACGTTCTTTATTAGTAGCAATATGCAAAAAAGGAATAAAAGTTATCGTGACTAGCAGGGCTGGATTTCCCACGTTGCCGCCTGTAGACCCATGAAAAAGTGCCACACCTTCNCCCCACTTCTCAAACTGTTATATTATTTCTTCGTTTATTACTTTACAATCCACAACAACGAGAGCAAGTGCGTCATCATTACGACATTAATCTTTACACATTATAAAACTCAACGTCTCTCTGTCTGTTTGTCTGTTAGTGCGCTTATCACTCCAGAACCACCTATCCGATTTACGTGTTTTTTTTTATTCATAGCTATGTTCTCCGGCCAGGTTTTAGTATGTATTTTGTTACGTAAAGTAACATATGAAATAAGCAGTGACGATAATAGTGAATCAAGTTTGAAAAAAGTGTGCAGCCAGCGCGCTCTCTTGCAATACGCTGTAAAAACTGTTAGATAGAACAATATCATGTAGTAAAGAATTGTGTCGAATAAAAAGACCTAAAAAAAACTCCGCGGCAGCATATATCTATCTATAATTTTACCTAAACAATAATTATGTAGTCCACGGGAGCGGAGCCGCGGGCACAGCTAGTTTGTTATAAATTACTGAATTACAAAGATAAACAAGTATTAGTTAGAAAGAAGATAAAATTTAAGTTATTGAATTAACTTATTATAAAACTTTACCATGGTAAGCTTAACTTTTTATTTGTATGAATTTCTCCTAGACTTCCTATTGGCAACGTCATTGATGTAGTATGCAGGATCTCTCTCCCCTTCCCTCTCTCTCTCTCTCTCTCTCTCTCTCTCTCTCTCTCTCTCTCATATATATATATATCATTGCCAGTGTCATTTTCCTTGTAAATCAATGTATGTAATGTCCAGGCTTGGCATAGAATTTTCTATGCTCTGCATGCACCATTTTTTTAGGCTCGAACCACCTTTTACTTACATGTTGTAAGGAACTGCATCGAGAAATTAAAACACATATGATTAATATCGGGACATTTACATATAGTCGTTTTGCATTCTTGAACAAAGTTAATATAAAAATCTGCTCCCGAGATAAATTAAGAATGCCACAAAAATGTAAAAACGAGAACAATCAAAACAGCAAAACAATAATATTTTTCATCATCGCTCCACAAATCGTCACTGTGTTCCAACAACAGGGAAGATCATAAATACAAAAGGGAGCACTTATTAACATTTTCAATTACTATATAAAATATTACCGCAATGGAAATGCATTGCTAGTATTCTTTTATAGCAACGAAAATATTTTTAATTTGACTTTTTATGTATAAAAGTACAACCTTTAACAACANTGCTAGTATTCTTTTATAGCAACGAAAATATTTTTAATTTGACTTTTTATGTATAAAAGTACAACCTTTAACAACAGCAAAATATATTAATAATTAACTTCTTATTCGGTGATATCTTTCTAGCATTCCTTTTGGTAAAGGAAGTGATAATGTCCTCCAAGTCCACACCCCACAGCAACCTTCCTTCGATGCTCAGTATTACCATGCCGGTAAGCTGTCGTTTACTATGGTTATCTACGAATAAACTCATTTGCAAAAACTAATTATCACCCTGAAGGCGCGCTTCTGACCCTGGTTGTGTTGATATCTGCGTTTATCTTAAGAATGCTCTGGATAACTGACATCGTTCTCTCAACGTGACTCGGGGTGCGTTGAACCTTCCATATGGTCAGGGCGAACGATATATAAGTGTGACAGGCCTCCNTCTCTCAACGTGACTCGGGGTGCGTTGAACCTTCCATATGGTCAGGGCGAACGATATATAAGTGTGACAGGCCTCCGAGCCGAGGGGTTGATGAGTGAATGAGTGACTCAGTTCCGAGCGATATAAGACGAGCAGCGAGGGAAGTGGCCAGAGGAAGGGAAATCTGCGACTGCGAGTATCAAGTGGTGAAGAGTGCGGCTGGCAGGCTGGACTAATGGACTTGATGCTTGAGAGAAAGATATTACAAATGGTGGCAACTGATAGACTTAACACGTGTCAATGACACGTATAAGTTAATTGACAATATCTAANTGATAGACTTAACACGTGTCAATGACACGTATAAGTTAATTGACAATATCTAAACAGAGGTATAAAGGAGGACGTTAATTAGAGTTGAAACAGACATTCAATAATGAGTAATAGTGGTGACATATAATTTAATGCTGTAAATCATAGCTGTTTGAATCGATTAGAAATCAAATTTAGTTATTTTATTTTTAACTAAGATCCCCATCCCTCACGAACAGATACGCCCCTCAAGCGTCCCGTGTAACACTATTTCAATCCCGTCGCGTGATGTTAGCTCAATGAGCGGCAGCTTAAAAGCCTCTAAGGGACTGAAATAGAGCGGGTTATAAACGAGAACTCAGTCAGGGTTTATATGAACGGGTTGTGAAAACGACAGTATCAACAGGCAACACGTGATCAGGTCTGGAGCGTGCATTCTGCAAGCCGCTCTCTCTGTGCAATGCGGACCGCCCAGCTCGCGACGCCAGAGCTCAGCGCAAGATGGACACAAGTGACGTCCCACAGTGACGTACGTCTAGCCGGCGGGCAACCAACCGCATCCTTACAAACTTTGTCGGTTTCCGCGACAACCGTTCGCTTGAATGAGTCACTACAAGGCGACGTTTATTTGTACATCGATGTGCACATGCTTATGACGTGATAATTACTCATATACTACCTTAAAATTTAACAGGTACTAGATGTTTCACAAATAAATCACCAAATCGTATTACTAATCCAAAAATAGCAACAAACATTTATGAAAACCATTTATTTTTCACAAATCAATTACAAAATCGAATTGTAGATATAAACATTTTTTTTCTCCGGTTGGGAGTGAACAGGGGTATGCAGAAGTTGGGGAAATAATTTTATTAGGGGAGAAATTACCCGATTTCTCCTCCCCCCGCCATCACAACGCTTTTTGACAGTTCGCTCACTGCCATAATTTAGTCCCAGCAGTTGCTAGTCAGAAATGAATAAATGCAGTGAAGCTATTTTAGGGCCGCCTGTTTTTCGCGAAAAGATTCCACGACTAGTTTAACTCAAAAGCACGTTAGTTCTGAACCAATATCGCGGTTGGGTGGTTTTAACCCGCGCGCGTCTTAACAGTCTGTCAGCCAATCACGGATGTTAAGTGTCCGGGTACCTTTATTCTTATTGGCCCAGTCGAGTAGAAAATGTCTTCTGACAGAGACACGCAGCCAAAAGCCAAAGGAAATGTGCAAGATTGCGCGTAAGAAAATTAAGCCTAGCTTGACCATAAATTTGTTCGCGAAAAACAGGTGGCCCTAACTATGCTGTGTCGGAAATTTCGTTAATCGAATCGAAGAGGCAAATGTGTGAATCTAAGACGTCAAGGGTATAATCGCCCTCGAGCCTGACATGTCGTCCTCGACAGCGGTACATCGGCGACCGTGTCAGATGGCGCACGAACCGCCCAGGCGGTCTCCTGGGACTTGAGGCGATTGGAAAGCCAGAAGCCGGGTTAACTTTGCAACTTTGTTGGCGAAGTTGTAATGAAATCCCCTTACAAGTTTCCTGTCTGGTACGCACACTTGACCCAGATTATGCGGACAGCTCACGGTTATTTTGTAGGAGATGGTGGTTTTGGTTTGGAGGGGNGGCGGGCCGGGCCGCTAGATCGTTACGAGCCTGCTCGGGGAGGGACACGGACGACAACGGGCCCCATGCAATTTGGGGCGGCGTCTTACCAACACCCCAATCCCCTCACTCAGAGATACACGCACCCCATCTCCTCAGCAGCCTCCGGGGGTGTCTGCTAGCCGAGATGATTGGAGGCGACATCCGTGATCCAGGTGGCTGAGAGGACTTGGAAATACGAGTTACCAAGTTCAAAACTCCGCGAGGGTGGAAGTCGAGGTGGCTTCAGATGTAACATTGCACACAACTGTACACCATCCAGAACGTCGAGTGGCTTCAGATGTAACATTTCACACAACTGTACACCATCCAGAACTCATTACAAAGTGGTAAAGGCTGTTCACGATCAAGTGAGTACTTTTGAAACCAACGCCTGAAAAATGTCACTGCCTCCACCTGCGTATATTTTAACGGGCACACCGAGTGACATGCGCCCAGTAAAGTTGGTAACGACGAAAGTAGTTCCGTGTCTTAACGTCGAATTAAAATTGTGTGTAAATACTCTAATTACTTATTTCGTTTCCGGTTTTAATGCATAAAATGTAGTGATAAGCAAAATTTGTAAAATATTTACTTTTCTAATTATTTCACAGTTTTAATAGACCGACGCATGAATAAAGTGATTAGGCCCCTGGCAACGTTAATTTTACGTAAGGCGGAAGAATACACAATGTGCCTGCAAGTAGGTCTTAAGCAGGGCTCTCAAAAGTGCTCAGTTTATCGTGAACAGCATTTACACACACTACCTCACTTGCCAGAAAAGTACGATTTATGTGGCACACAAAAGAAAAGTGCATATATTTTGCAAAACTGTGGAATAACTCGCTAAATTACTAATTTAAATGTTTGATATGAGCGTATTTAAAATCGCAATTTAAACATATTTCCATTCGGAATGCTTCAGAAAGAACAACTGGAAAAAATTCGTCATAGTAGGGTAATTGTAATAATTTTACTGTGGTTGTATGTAAAAATTATTGGTACTAATGCTTGTTAGAAAACTGATTTTAAGTAAATTCGTTTCAGTTATAAAAAATGGTAACTTCCGTGGCTAAGATGCATGTGCTTAAAATTATTTTTAAAAACATTTATAAACATTTATACTAATTTTTTTATTACGTACAACATTTCAAAAAAATCACTACCCGTTAACTGCATTCTAGGCTCCCGCACATGCTGGCATGCATGCTCCCTGCAGCCAGGCGAGTAAAATAGTTCCAAGTCTTACTGTTGTTTGGGAGAACAATGCTGTAACTTATGGTAACTCATGTTAGTGTTTTTTTCCTCGTCAGATTGCGAACTGGGATATTAGTGATACATTATATTAAAGTTCCTTAAAATGTCTCTTTTCCACTTGACTGTCTCATGAATGACGTCATTAGACCTATAGTAATGTTAATTCTACGATGGTGGAAGAATACGAAACTAGGAAGAAAGTAGATCTGGAGCAGGACTTGCAAAAGTGAAACATCCTACACAACAATGTTACAGCGTGCTGGAAATATGTCTTGCCGCCCCGCAAGAAGCAAAGACGTTCACCACACATCCCGTCTTGCGACGTAACACAATTACGGTCTACNAAGTTCCTTAAAATGTCTCTTTTCCACTTGACTGTCTCATGAATGACGTCATTAGACCTATAGTAATGTTAATTCTACGATGGTGGAAGAATACGAAACTAGGAAGAAAGTAGATCTGGAGCAGGACTTGCAAAAGTGAAACATCCTACACAACAATGTTACAGCGTGCTGGAAATATGTCTTGCCGCCCCGCAAGAAGCAAAGACGTTCACCACACATCCCGTCTTGCGACGTAACACAATTACGGTCTACGTGGTCCATTCACGATAACTTACGACTTTAGTGAAACTCTGCTAAAGTTCTACTTTTACGCTGTTCTTCTGCTTTACGTAAACAAAGCTTAAGCAAGTCCAGAAAATTACAGCAAATGGACAGCACGCCGCATCTGTGCGCACTCAGTATAATTATATTTTGCACGAGAACTATTTCATACGAGGCATTACCAACACACCTATTTACTGCGGTTTTTATTCGTATTAATAATAAATAAATCACTATGATTTATACATATAAAAAAAGTAAAAGTTAATTTTAATAAAACGTAAGATACTTGAATGTTAACAGAAAAAAATAAAACGCTTGTGATACGCGACATATTTAGGAAACAATCAAACACGTCACATGTAGGGTTATTTTTCAAACTGTGCCTCTGTGTTGAATAATTCGCCAACAGACCAGCACGAGAACGAGCACGCAGTTTAAAAGCACGGTTCAAGAGAAAGCGGCTGTGATTTTCAGTATATGACAAAACATCAGCAGGGTGAAAGGCAAGCAACAAAACAATACACAGTTAGTGTAGATATGCTATTTGGAGCGTCACAATTCTGTGATAAGGAAAAGGCTTCTTCGCCCATTATGTCATGTTACAAAAAGTGTGGAAGCGGCGATGGGGAAGTTGGAACGAACCATAATGGGAAGAAAAAAAAAAAAAAAAGCTGTCTAATTGGCGAGAGATTACGCAAGTACGGAAATAAAAAAAAACTAAGTCTTAAAAAAGAACTCTATAGATTATCTAGATATTGGCGTGATTCATGGGACTGTGCAGAATTTTTATATGGTCGAAAGAGAGGTTCCGAAGTTTAAGAAACTTCCAAAAGTTTTAAAAGAAGACATGCATTTATTCCTGGGCAAAAGGAGTCTTTCACAATAAGGTTCTGTAGAAGTTACTGAAAATCACGTGGACAGGTATACACGCAGACTGATAAAGATATTGAATTTCCTTTACTTGCTTTCGTTCTTCCTCTCTCAACAAGCTATAGTAAAGTTCAAATGAGAAAATAATCTTGGCGCAGCTTTGAGGGAGGGAACGTAGGGGAGGCGGTTTAGGGGAGGGCTCTACCTAACGCTAGCCGCTGGAGGGTGGCAAACCACATGACACTATACAGGCCTAACTGATAACATCACTCTATATTACCACGCTGTTAAGTACCGCGCTGCGCGATCTACATTTTTCGACAAGCAACACACACGCGTGGAGCAGCTCTCGCCCAACTGCTCTCGGCCACTGTCACTACTGAACTGAACTACCCCACCCCTTCGTGCAGAGGCAATGGACTCTCCCGTATAGCCCGACGCGTCTTCGACTTCTGCGAATTTCTTTCTCATTTGTATTTAGCATTACACTAGCGGTATAATCAGTCTCACCCCTCCTAGGCCGCACATTTAGTTTGGTCGAGTAGTAGCAACGACTCGCCGACATGGCGACGTCTATAGGCTATCCACGGTAAAGTGAGCACTTTTGAAATAGCCCTCTCATTTGGAATAATAGTCAATCCATATTTTTTATTTTATTTAGCCTTGGACGTTAACTTCCCAGTGCGGTGGAATATACACTATGTGTTTATTACTTACATAGCAATATTTACTTTTTAAAAAATGTGGCTGAAGGATACAAAATTGCTGAAAAGGGAAAAGTAACCAAGGCCTCAAAAGTGTTCACTTTACCGTAAACAGCCTGTACAAAGTTCCCGGTGGAACCGGAGCTTTCCTCACCAAACCTCCCCTCCTGGTGGCCGATACCATTAAAAGGTCATACCAGGACAGCTTCTTTCTACTGTACGTTAACTCCCGCAAACAAAAGCTATATCGGCTATTTTGTATCGCAGGGCGCCACCGGGAACTTTGAATTTTGAGTCCGTCATACTGGTCAGAAAATAAATTAAAACACACAAAAGCTAAATACTTAGAACACAACACATTTAAACACTACCGCGCTCGCGCTTCTCCTACACACGAGAAGTTAAGTAACAGGGGGACACACGTAAGCCTAGCGATGTTCTGTCGACACCCAGGGGCGCCAGGCAGACGGCAGCGGCTACTATCGCTCGTCGAGAAGCCTGCCTGCTGCTGACTTATGACCTCCGTGTCCTCCGGCGCTATCGCTCCGTGAAACTGCCATCTGCGATCGCCCAGGAGACACGACTTGGCAGCGCGATAGAGAGGCGCCAACCCACTGCGCGCGTGATTCCTGACCAGTGATAATACTACTGTGCCATGTGAGCACCTAGATGGGGGAGGGGTGGCCCCCGAGCGCTGGCGTAGCTGTTGAGAGGGGGCAATGAACTCAGAGTAGGGAAAGTCTACAATCTTTATGGCCCTTACACTATTGAAAACTTTGAGTAGTAAAGTATTATCTAGGAACGGCATAAATCTGTTGTAACATGAACCACTTTCCATATAATTGAAACCTTCATCTGTTAATTTAAATTCAAAATATTTTTAATCAAGAGTATAAAAAATTTAATTAAACAATTTAATTTAAAAACATTAGTGTGAGTATTAATTAATACATTTAAATAATTAACGGCAATGAAATTCTAAAAATAAGTATATTTGCGTGTGAATTTAAATTTAATTTCATACTTCAATTTATAATCCTAACTAATATTTTAAATGCGAAAGTGTGTTTGTTTGTTCTTCTTTCACGTCGCAACGGATCGACGGGATTTTTTTGTACAGAGATAGTTGAAGGGCCGGGAAGTGACATAGTCTACTTTTTATAACGGAAAAATTTCTTATTCTCTCAGAAATTTTTTTTTAGTGAAAATAGCGCTTGGGTTACAATGCTGCGTCAATGTAAGTTGTTAGTGTGGGACGAAAGCACAATGCCACACAAAAAAGCGATAGAGGCCATAAACCGAACTCTACAGGATATACGAAACAATACAGACATTATGGGAGGAATGGTTGTATTACTGGCTGGTGACTTCCGCCAAATTCTACCGGTAATTCAGAGGGGCACACCTTAAGATGAAATCTAAGCCTTTTTCAAGTCGTCAAGTTTATGTGCAAATGTCAAGAAATTCAGCTTGACGACAAATATGAGAGTGCACCTCTACAATGACGTTGTTACATGACATTATGCTCATAAACTATAAAAAATTGGAGATGGGAGATTAGAAACAGATGTGTCACTAACGGGGGATTTTAGTAATTTGGTGCAGAGTGATACGGAACTGATTGCTAGCGTTTACCCAGATATATAAAGAAATATAAATTACGACCAGTGGCTATGTAAAAGAGCTATTCTAGCATCAAAAAATGAAATCGTTAGTGCTCTGTTCTGTGTTTATGATCCGTGTCTGTCTACTAACAAATACCGTTATTTATCTCTATAATACGTTTGTTACTATAACCACACGAGCAACATTCAATGACGAAGTTTTTCACCTTGCACTCATTGAAATTGAAAAGCAAGTGCAGACATTGTCAGGAAAAAGTATAAAAAGCATGGACTTTATTAAAAAAAAAACCTAAACAATAATTCTGTAGTCCACGCAAGCCGCGGGCACAGTTAGCTTTTTTATAATTATCTAAAGAGATAACCTATTAATTGAAAATTTAATTTTTTAAATTTAAAATGTAAATTTGTTTGTATACAAGATTAAAATTTAATTTTTAATTCATGTTGTAAATTTTTTTTTAATTCACAATTAAACATTTTTTACTCCTTTAAATTTAAATATGTATATTAATAGATAATTTAAAATATTTTAGATTTAAGTTCANTTTAAATTCACCATTAAACATTTTTTACTCCTTTAAATTTAAATATGTATATTAATAGATAATTTAAAATATTTTAGATTTAAGTTCATAGATAAAAGTTTAAAATTGGCCTCTCGACATGATGTTTCCTATGGATCTGGACACAATGAAACTGCCAAAGATAAATTCAAACGCTGTTGACTTTACGATCTCGAAAAGTTGAAACTTAATGTCAACGCCACGTAGCCATTTTGTCGAGAATCAATCAGAGATTATGTGGAAGAAATTTTACTGTAAGGCGATATATGGAATCAAGATTGTTTTCAAGTTTATATTGTCTAAAATTTATATTGTTTAAATGAAAGAGCTAACAACTCATGTTACGCGAAGAGGAAACTTATGAATTGATATTCGTGAATAAACAAAAATAAGCAAGGCTTTTGTTTGAAATTAAGTTTTAATATAAAAGATTGACATATTTCACAAACAAGCTCATGGAATGCATTCTTTAGGATTTATAATGATTTACATAACAAGGCATACATTTTTAAAGAGCCACTCAGCCACGCGGATGGATCACAAGGCAAGAGGTTTAAAGACATGTAGCTAGGAAGTACGTCCAACCTACTCCTTGGCGATATCTCTTCTTTGCGTACACATTCTTAGATATTTATATGTTTCATTTTAATACTAATGCTTATAAATACGTGATCGTGAGAGAAAAGTAATACTTATTTATAATAAAATACAATAAAACAAAGGCCTACGTACATATGAAGTGGCTGGCGTGGCAACACTGCAACTGCGTAAACAAACGCCCTTTGCGTGCGAAAGAACAGTTTTTTCCCCTCTGCGCCTGTTCATCTTTCCAGGCACGACAATCCCTCGGGCGACGACAGCGCGACTGGAGGGAGCGGCCTTCACTGTGTCGCTTGCAAGCAGAGCTCGTGCAAGCGCGGGCCAGAGCTTTGTTCGCGTGGCGTGCACTTTCTGCAACACCGGCACACAGTCGTGTTCGAGGCTTACACGTAGATGCGATGACGTTCACGAGTGCGAATATTGTACAAGACACCGCCCCAATGCCCGAGAGCTTAACTGGAAAACTATTTTGCTTAAATTTCTTATAATTAAATACATTTAAAATGTTTAAACTTAGTAAGTGTAAAGTTATTAGGTATATTTATCAAAAATAATTTAATATCCATTGTTTTAGAATTATTTATTTAGGATATAAATTGCTTACATGTGTCACGAAGATTTGCTTCCATTACATATTTTTTAATGAATTTTCACCATTCGCAAGCCTATAAGTAGAGACCGGAAAAAATCGCGAGTTCAACGACCTGCAGGCCAGACTCTACAGTCTTATGTACAAATATGCCGACATCAACTGCGCATTGGTTGCTTGCTGTCACAGTGGAAGGCGACGATTGGACCAGCATTCTCCAGGAAGTGTCAAATACGGCGTGGGCCAATGGATTAAGTTATATAAACGCACGAGTTTTGAATTCTAGCTTGTCCTAAAATGAATCCGCGAATTCTTCAGGTCTCTACCTATCAGTAATGATCGGGAAAGTTACTGCTGTTATTCCCGCCTGTTCACATTCATAGGCTGTTCAGTTGTGACAGAGATCTACTTGTATGCACATTGTGTATTCTTCCACCATATGTAGAATTAACACTGCCCAACGTCTTCATCACTTTCTTCATGCGTTGGTCAAGCGAAATTAAGACATTATTAGAAAAAATGTTTTACAAAAACAGAAGTTAAAAGAAAATAGTTTCAGTATTCACGAGTGTGTACCTAACACTTTTAGTTTAACGTTAAGACATGAAACTTTAGTTTCCCTCCGTTGTTACCAACTTTACTGGGTGCGTGCCAGTCAGTGCGCCCTCTACAATATGTGCAGTAAGAGGGAGTGGCATTTTTCAAAGGTTGTTTTCAAAAGCATTCAGTGTGGAGTCTTGTGCGACCAACGAGTGCCAGGTGTGTGGTGACGTCGGAGCGACGAGCGACGAACGACGAGCGACGAGCGACAAGTGTGCGGCGAGTGCAGTCTGCGAGCTTCGGAAGAGCAGAGAGAAACTGACCAGTTGGGGACTTTGGGCAAGTGTCACTGGACACTTGAATAACATACATTTGGAATTATGTCGTTGTATTGTCACATGCATTTTGAACATGAGGATTATGTGACTGTAGTTAGTATAAAGACAGCTGTAAAGATTTATATTATAATTGATATCNACATTTTGAACATGAGGATTATGTGACTGTAGTTAGTATAAAGACAGCTGTAAAGATTTATATTATAATTGATATCGGCATTAGATATTGCGCTCACTAATATGTCTAATAAGTGCTAATAATACATATATGGAATCTAATGGCGTAAGTAACAACTGTGTGTATTTTTTCAAATAATTCTAAATAAAATAATTGAGTTTTAATTGTATATGTACCTCCATCTCTAACGAACTCGGATATGCCTCAGGCAACTCGTAACAATATTTATTTTTTCCTTATACAATATGGCAGCCAGTGTTCAAGATGAATGCTTTTCTTTTCTTCGTCGAAACTTTTATGTATACAAAGAGAGAACACAGAAAGCTTGTAGCTCAAGCACTTTATTATGTAGGGATTAAGTGTATGGTGCATTGCCATTGGCCGGCGGGTTTCCTCGGAGTACTCCCGTCTACCTTACCCTTGCAGTCCGACGCTGCTTCATATTCACCTCAATTCACACTCACCGCCGCTGGAAACTTCACCGAACGA
This sequence comes from Clitarchus hookeri, assembly GCA_002778355.1. Classification (NCBI taxonomy): domain Eukaryota; kingdom Metazoa; phylum Arthropoda; class Insecta; order Phasmatodea; family Phasmatidae; genus Clitarchus; species Clitarchus hookeri. The sequence goes on along the minus strand of NQII01003660.1, from coordinate 209,418 downwards.
AACCTCTCAACAATACTTGAAAACGCGCTGAGAAAAAGGTTTTTTTTTTAGTCGAACCTAGTTTGTTTGGCGCAACCAGGTTAACTGTTTGTATATGAAAAAAGAAATATTTTGTTGTTGAAACCAAATTAATTTGCTGCTCTTACTTGGTTGGCCCAAACAAAGATTTGGTTGGTGCAACTACAGATTTGTTTGGTTGTACATACACTGAACAGTTTCGGATGATACAGAAAAAAATTGGAAGATCAACCGAGATTCGAAACTAGAGCGTCTTTGCCCGAATGCTACGCCTTAAGCAACCTCAGCCGAAGTTAGAACCGTGAATGTTTTAAGTACATTCACTGCACATAATGAACAACACGTGCGCAAATAAATATTTCAAGCTTTACAGCTTTACTTTTTAGTTTCCCGTTGAACTTGTGTTATCAGGGTGTTTATACCATTATTAAGCATCAATAAATGCACCAAAACACTTTTACCATCCTAATTACCATAAAAAATGCAAACAAACTCTCGAACTGTATTTTCGAACGAAGCCAGTCGTATGAGTCTCCAAACAAATATATACAGTTAATTCAACAAAAAAATTTGTTGACAGTCCAATTTATTTTGGCCCAACACAAAGGTTTTTTTAATTCAAGCGTGTAGTTTGTTAGATGAACAAAATTATTCTTTTAGCTTTTCATGTTTTGTTCGCCCAACAAAATTTTTTTGGGGCAACTAAATGTATTTTTGGCTCCATACAAAAAAANTAGCTTTTCATGTTTTGTTCGCCCAACAAAATTTTTTTGGGGCAACTAAATGTATTTTTGGCTCCATACAAAAAAAGTACTTAGTTGGCTGGAACAAACCTTTCTCTCAGTGTAGCAATTATTAAATGCTGTATCCACGCCTCGCTTGATAATTATATTATTAATTATTTTTAATATTTGCATGAGCAGTTGTACCCTAGCGTTCTGACCTGGAGTTCGTAATAATGTTGTGTGTCACCAGTAAGAGTNAATATTTGCATGAGCAGTTGTACCCTAGCGTTCTGACCTGGAGTTCGTAATAATGTTGTGTGTCACCAGTAAGAGTATAAGATCTTATTAATTTATGAACAAGGTTTTGTACACGTGCCAGACTACAAGGACGCAGTTAGTATCGGCCACGACGTATGCTTCGGTAAGAGTTGCAGTGGGTTAATAACGGCCAACTGCGAAGTCGATATGAGTCGATCTCTTGACGCTTGCGTTTCCAAGGATCTGCGTGGGATGGAAGGCAGGGATCGAGCCAATCACGCCAAGAGATTGGTAAGCAGGAACTTGTTTACGACGATGGATTCTCGCCATTCTGCAACACGAACGAGACCGAGGCGCTGAAGCGGAAAATCTGGTCGTTATTAATCACGGTCTTTAGTCGACAATCTACAACCGGCTGTTCCTGTATTTCCAGAAGGACGTTTCCCACGAGCTACTAACCCGGTTTACGTAAATCAACTCCGCAAGTGAAAGACACAGAAAGAGAACTCTTGATAGAACAATAAAGCATCAGTAAAACAAATCCGCTCTTTGGAACCAAGTGTAATTATAGCACGAAGAGAGTAAAGGCATCCAGAAGTTTTAACAAGTTTTGTGTAATTCAGCTTTAAACCATATATGTTGTTTGTGAAGTACCGGCGGCGTTTTTAAAAGGTCTTACTCGAACCTACTCTCATTAATTACGACTATGTCTTGGGCTGGAGAAATTCCCATCTGATATACATACAGGCCTACATTTTTGCTCTCCTATCAAATGGTGTATACCTACTATTTTTAATCACGGATCCTACATCCCTATCCTTGAGATAGCCTCCTGAGTGTAAACACTGTTGCCCGTAGTATTTCACTTTTCATTCTGATACGCGTTTGCTGCTTTGCCCCCGCGCGAGCCAGTGACAGAATAGTTAGATAATTTAATGACGCACGCGTTATCAGTTGCAACCGGAGACGCGGCGNCACGCGTTATCAGTTGCAACCGGAGACGCGGCGGCTTTTCACAAAGGAATGTTTACAAAGCGTGCCTGTTATGCCTAGCAGGGTGCGTGCGACTCCCAACCCTGGGTATTGAGTACATTTGAGACATGTGAAGAATGTTCAGGATTACTGACCTCGTGTCTCTCAGATAGACTCGGGGTGCGGTGAACCTTCCAGGTCAAGGCCAGTGGCTATACAAGGCGCGTTGGGCCTCTGAGCCGGCAGTTGCTGAAAGGGTGAGTTTCAGAGATAGACGACGAGCGAGAAGAGAAGCGCGCGGCGAGATAAGTGATCAGCGGGAGGAAAATCTGCGACTGCGAGCATCGGTGCAGTGAAGAGTGCGACTGGCAGGCTGGACTGTTGGACTGCATGCGCGAGTGAAACACATTACAGATGACGGCAACAGACAGACTGAACGTGTGTTAATGATGAGTGCGAGTTAATTGACAATAACCAAACAGAGACATAAAGAAGGATGTTAATTAGAGTTAAAATAGGCATTAAAAACTTCACTCACTGTGAAATAAAAACAGTAATAATGGATACAGATAATTTAATGCTGTAAATAACAGCTATGTGAAGTGTGAATAAATTAAAAAACAAATTTAGTTCATTTATTTTTATTAAGACCTCCATTCATGACGAACTCAGATACGCCTCTCAGGCGTCCATGTAACAATACTTACTTTCCAGTTTCAGCAATTCAATTGCTTTTTCCCACCACGCGTAAAAATTAATATTTTCATAGTTCTAGAGACTGGTATTCAGGCGCCCATGGACAACTGATAAAAACTCAAGCTTATGCTATTACAGTAACTCTGACTTTTAAGGCCCTTCACGGCAAAATGAGCTCTTTCTAAATGAACACACACGATAGAGTACACAATGGCACGCAAGTGATCAGTTACGTTGGCAACAAGTTATTAAAGTAGTCATAGTACTTGACTTTTTATTTCGAGTGTACAAGGAAAGCGGAAGATGTTTGTTAGTGTTTAAGGCCAAGACTTACAAAAAAAAAAAAGTATTTTAAATTAAAATTGACACTAGGAAGTATCGCAATATCGCAGAGAAATTCTTACAGGCGTATTTGGGCTTACTAAAAACTTACATAATACATACATATACACTTATTTTTTAATTTAAAGTCATAACCGATATCGTTTATAAACAAATATCGTATCATACAAATTTTAGATACTAAACCATTCTAATAGAAACAAATTTGAAAATAATACTCAAATTTGTCTTTATGTGCGGTATTAATTTAACAACAAAAGCCGTAATTTTAGTGCGGGTTTATTGTTTATTATGAGAAATTGACCCTTATAGCAGATTACTAGGGAGACATATAAACCACCTGACCTACTGGTTCTCCCGCCCATGCGAGTATAATATTCAAATTCATTGTCACCGAAGTTAGTGTTTGCTCTTTCGTATTCATGAGAGCACGAATCTGAATTATAGTAACATATTTACGTTCTTAACAATTCCATGGATTCACCAAGTTGGCGTATTTATAAAACGATAAAGCTCGTGGATCTTACNATATTTACGTTCTTAACAATTCCATGGATTCACCAAGTTGGCGTATTTATAAAACGATAAAGCTCGTGGATCTTACGTATGGCGAAGGATATAAATTTGAAAGGAAAGTATAGTCCATTCACGGTTATTTGAAATTTTCCTAAGACACTGCTAAAGTTCTACTTCCAGGATATCCTTCCGCTTCATGCAAACAGAGTCTATAAATTATACCGAAGAGAAAGTGCACCGCATTCGTTCGCACACAATTTGATAATATACTGCATAAGAACTATGTATTACTAGGTATTACCAACACATCTATTTTATTATGTTTTTATTCGTGTTAATTATAAATTAAAAAATGGTTGCCTGTAAAGTCGGTTTTACGGGCGAAGATTTTACGTGACAACGTAGTGCTGCGCGCNATATTTACGTTCTTAACAATTCCATGGATTCACCAAGTTGGCGTATTTATAAAACGATAAAGCTCGTGGATCTTACATATGGCGAAGGATATAAATTTGGAAAGGAAAGTATAGTCCATTCACGGTTATTTGAAATTTTCCTAAGACACTGCTAAAGTTCTACTTCCAGGATATCCTTCCGCTTCATGCAAACAAAGCTTAACAGAGTCTATAAATTATACCGAAGAGAAAGTGCACCGCATTCGTTCGCACACAATTTGATAATATACTGCATGAGAACTATTTCTTACTAGGTATTACCAACACACCTATTTTATTATGTTTTTATTCGTGTTAATTATAAATTAAAAACTATAATTTTTAAAAATAAAATTTACGCAACATTTCAATTTATTAAAAAATAAGGCACCTTTAGGATAACACAAGTATAAAACGGTTGTGAAACACGGCATATATGAAAACAAACAAGTGCATCAGGCATGAAGTGATTTTTTAAAGGTTTGATTAAAAAAAGTGTTTAGAAACCGCGAATTGACTGTAGATCCGAAGCAAGGCTTTTGAAAAGTGCTCTCATGCGTATGAAACAAAAAGTTTCAATATTTCTTATCTAAACATTTTGCTTGTAATCAGACGGTATATATGGAACTACGTTATCTAACTCGCTGTCAAAATTACTCACAGTACCCTAGTCGGTATTTACGTAATACACTCTCATTTAAAATCAGGGATATTTGCGAGTGTTGATTGGGAAAGTGCCTAANTCGAAGCTACTCCCACGTTCCCGCGACACTCAACCGAAATCTACCCCCGCCCCTTCCTCCGTTACATAAAACTTTACTTGCCGTGCTGATTGTACGGAATTTTTTTTTTTTTCGCCCTCCCCACTTCCCCTGCGCCACGTCCTTTCTCTCTCTTCAGTCCACCTCATCTCAATTCGCACGTTTTCGTTTTCCCATTTTCGCAGCGCGCGCGCTCGTCTACCCGTGATCGTAAAAAAGCAAACGAGATCTCTCCTGCTTTTCACCGTGCCCACGCAGTCACCGTGACTCCTGCGAATCCCACAGCTAGGAACATTTGCAACAGCTTACGACTCGTGCATTAACAACTTATCTCTGCTATAACCGTTCCTGACGCGGTTTACGGGTCAGTAGCCAACATTGTCACACTATAGACCCGAAGCTGTGAAAACTGTTCCGAAAAAAATTGAAACGGAATCACTGGAATCAGAGAAAGCGCTTCAACAAACGCTTAAGAAACGGGCCAGTAAAAAGCTTGCCCCGAGCTAACTTTTGCATCCGACGCTGGCCCGATGTGTTATGCTTAGAGACCTGAAAAAATTCACGAGTTATATGGACTGTAGGCTAGACTCTGCAGTCTTATGTACAGATATGCCAATATCAACTGCACATTGGTTGTCTGCTGTCACAGTGGAAGGCGATGATTGGGCTAGGGTTCTCCACGAGGTGTAAAACACCGCGTGGACCAATGGCTAAAGTTATATAAACACACGTATTTTTTAAATTCTAGCTTGTCCCAAAAAGAATCCGCGGATTTTTTAGGCCTCTACTAGCCAACAGTTTACCGACAAGGTCAAAAATACATCAGATGTTGACCAGCAAGATACAAAACGTTAGTGTGCGTGTTTATTGTTTCACCCTGAATTTAAGGTCGAATTATTATTTGCCATACCTGTAATGCTCGCCTCTATCATGTGTATTTTAATGCAACTGAGAAATACTTTGGAGTGGAGATACCTCGAACTGCAGAAACTATAGTTGTCATGTGCTTTACCCGACTGAGCTAACGAGACATACAGTAGTTTGAAGGTTTAAATGACGTATATGCATATTCCCGACACTGAAAAAAAAAANACTGAGCTAACGAGACATACAGTAGTTTGAAGGTTTAAATGACGTATATGCATATTCCCGACACTGAAAAAAAAAATCTGTTAGTAGCTACAGAAACTGATTGGTTGATGCTTTCAAAACTAAATTTTGTTTTATTGGTAAATAAACAGATTGTGGTGCCCAATAGCACGCAGAGTGACTAGTATTAAAGATATTTNACTGAGCTAACGAGACATACAGTAGTTTGAAGGTTTAAATGACGTATATGCATATTCCCGACACTGAAAAAAAAAAAATCTGTTAGTAGCTACAGAAACTGATTGGTTGATGCTTTCAAAACGAAATTTTGTTTTATTGGTAAATAAACAGATTGTGGTGCCCAATAGCACGCAGAGTGACTAGTATTAAAGATATTTNTAAATTTTGTTTTATTGGTAAATAAACAGATTGTGGTGCCCAATAGCACGCAGAGTGACTAGTATTAAAGATATTTAGTGCTCACGAACATCTTTGTTTATTGAAAAAAACTCTATTAGCTGCCACGAAGTATTTCATTGGCTGCAACAGCATTCATGTTATTCACAGTGAAACATTTTGCTGCTACTGCAAAACTACATTCGTTATATTCTGCGCATGCGCTCTGGCATACTCGAAGTGGCCACCTTCTGTCTGGCCAGGACGCCATATTTGTCTGTGTTCCTTTCTTTGNCATGCGCTCTGGCATACTCGAAGTGGCCACCTTCTGTCTGGCCAGGACGCCATATTTGTCTGTGTTCCTTTCTTTGAATTATGTTACGAACTATTTAATGAGGGATATTCTTAAGTACTTACGAACGATTAAATCATTCCTTTATTCCAAGTAAGTAAATACTACACGTAAATGATTCCAGAAAATTTACTTTCCACGAGGTGAAGTGTGAAAGCCTTGTCGTGTGTGTTTCGCTAGTGGGAACCGAGCCGGATGATGCCGCTATTCAGCTAGTTTTCTCGGGGATCTCCCGTTTTCCACGCCCTTTNCATGCGCTCTGGCATACTCGAAGTGGCCACCTTCTGTCTGGCCAGGACGCCATATTTGTCTGTGTTCCTTTCTTTGCATTATGTTACGAACTATTTAATGAGGGATATTCTTAAGTACTTACGAACGATTAAATCATTCCTTTATTCCAAGTAAGTAAATACTACACGTAAATGATTCCAGAAAATTTACTTTCCACGAGGTGAAGTGTGAAAGCGTTGTCGTGTGTGTTTTGCTAGTGGGAACCGAGCCGGATGATGCCGCTATTCAGCTAGTTTTCTCGGGGATCTCCCGTTTTCCACGCCCTTTCNGCTAGTGGGAACCGAGCCGGATGATGCCGCTATTCAGCTAGTTTTCTCGGGGATCTCCCGTTTTCCACGCCCTTTCATTCCGGCGCTGCTCCTTACTCACCTCAATCAACCTCATCGGCTCTCAAGACCTCGCTGTTAAGATACCCCCAAATCTCTTCACTTACTCACTCACTTGTGTGTGCCGCGTAACTTATTAGATTTCAGTTATATACATGCTGAAGACAAAGCTTTAGCATCGAGCAAGGTATTGTAATGGCAACACGCTGAGCTCGCAGATGAGAAGTCCAAGGTTCCAGTCTCACTCATGACGACTTTGAATGTAGTATTTAATAGTTGTTTGACCATACCTACTTACAAAAACCCACAACCCACGAAACACCTTCGTGAACCTTACTGATCAGTATAACTGCTATCATCATTACATTTTCGCTGCGACTAACAAGCACATTATTGCCTACAAACACACTGAATTTATTAGTGACCACAAACGTAATTTTGTAGTTTCCACTAAATACTGGAATGACTAAAAAAATGTTGTTGGCGCCACGAAATCGTTTGTTATGTCTATATTGACAAAAGAATTTTGTGGTCGACAACAAACTTTTTTTGGTCACCACAAAACTATTTTTTCAGTGTTTGGTACCCATNGACAAAAGAATTTTGTGGTCGACAACAAACTTTTTTTGGTCACCACAAAACTATTTTTTCAGTGTTTGGTACCCATATGTTATCGTAATAAATACATAGGTGACATCGTCTTTATCGTAAATATGCTAACAATCTGCCTCAAAAAGACGTCGTACCATTAACAGATAGTTAGTTCTCTTTGAGCCTACTTCGGNGACAAAAGAATTTTGTGGTCGACAACAAACTTTTTTTGGTCACCACAAAACTATTTTTTCAGTGTTTGGTACCCATCTGTTATCGTAATAAATACATAGGTGACATCGTCTTTATCGCAAATATGCTAACAATCTGCCTCAAAAAGACGTCGTACCATTAACAGATAGTTAGTTCTCTTTGAGCCTACTTCGGNTAAATATGCTAACAATCTGCCTCAAAAAGACGTCGTACCATTAACAGATAGTTAGTTCTCTTTGAGCCTACTTCGGACACAAGCCGAGAGTACTGGTGTCGGACCGACAAGTTGCAAACAGGTTGTGTTTGTTGGGGCGCGATCGAGCAGGGGCAGACAGGTTATAAATCCCACCCGGGCCTCACAGCTAGCGCTGCATTAAAAACCAAGGAAATAATTAATAGGGAAGGTTGAAGAGCTCTTGAACTGCGTTGCAAAGTGTTTGAAATCCGCGTTTTTTAACGGAATCAGTTAACGTGTTCCCATTTTACTACTACACGAAAAGAGAACACATAAGACGAGGGACGAATAACACTCTAAAGACATAACGCACATTACAAATACTGTTAAAGGTACCTGAGGGNAACACATAAGACGAGGGACGAATAACACTCTAAAGACATAACGCACATTACAAATACTGTTAAAGGTACCTGAGGGGCGTATCTGAGTTCGAAAGGGATGGAGGTCTTAATACAAATAAAATAACTAAATTAGATTATAATTTATCCACACCGCTATTATTTACAGCGTTAATCTATTTATGTCCAATAATACTCTTTTTATTTCCCAATGAGCTCAGTATTTACTGTGTATATTAACTTTAATAATTCAAGTCCTTCTCTATGTCTATGTTTGGTTTTAGTCAACTAACTCACACTCTTCATTGGCACATGTTCAGTATGTCTGTTGCCATTTTTTGAAATGTCTTGCACTCACACAACCAGACCAATAGTCCAGCCTGTAGTCGCACTCTTCACTGCGCCGATACTCGCAACCGCAGATTTTACTCCCGCTGGTCACTTCCGGCGCCACTCGTCTATCACTCAGGGCCGCACAATCATCCAAACTCCCCAACGTTCGTATAACTCCTCGCTCGGAAGCTCGACGTGCCTTTATATTCGCCGACCTAGACCTGGATGGTTCGCCGCACCTCGAGCCCCTCAACGTAACTTAAAACGGCTTTTCCAAACTTCTATATTTCAAAATACACTGGTCGGAAACATGCAAGACTATTACATGGCCTTGCACTGAACATTACTGCAGATTTTCCACCAAAAATACGATAGGATCACCGCTTAAAGATCCATAGGTAGACACAGCACGACGAGAACACTGGGATCCAGTTCAGAGCCTTGCGGATAGGAGCGATGGAGCATTAGGCGAGCGTGCCAGTGTCGCAGGGAAGGCAGAGTTACAAACGAACCTCGGTAACTGTAACACGTGCCGCGATAAGGCTATCTAAACTGTTGCCACTCTCGACCATGACTTGGATAGTGGTTGCGCGAATTTTCCGACCATCGCCCTTCCCCTCCACTCCTGACTGGAGGTAATTAAATAACAATTATCGGACACACATTTGATGGACGTTATTAATGTGTTAAAATTTAAGTGTCAGAATATTTTTACTGCGAACGTAAAGTTTANGACACACATTTGATGGACGTTATTAATGTGTTAAAATTTAAGTGTCAGAATATTTTTACTGCGAACGTAAAGTTTAGCAGTTCATCTGCCCAGGCAGTTTCCTAATATATATCAACTCCCAAATGTCACTAGTATGTGTTTTATCGATTTATGTTTCTACCATATTCAAAAGCTCTTCTTTATGTAAAGAATTGTAATATATCAGGTACTACAGTTGATATTTCACGGCACTCGTATTATGACGGGATGGACGCTGGATAAATGTGGCAACAAAGCTTGGTACTGTTCGCCGATAGGCTGACACTGAGAAGCCAAGAAGTTTTGTGGCGAGTATAGTGTTTTAGACTTGTGGAAAACATTTTCCTGTAACACAACTTAAAAGTTTGCGACTGGTCTACGAGGGTGGAATTTCACTTGTATTTACGAGTCCCACGCTGGTAGCTACAAGTATGCTCGTGTTACAGAAAATATACGAGTTGTACTTGCAACTTGTAGGGCTTGCAGGTGTCGTGTTATAGGACGCCGCAGGTGCTACAGGATCTTGTACAAATACGCCAGCACGTATAACGTAAAATAGGCTTCAGCTTCCAAAACATTTCATATTACGGAGGTCAACCCAACGCAGACAGCTCGAGCTTGCTTGGGTGGACGAGCACGCTTGTGATGTACGTGATGTCTTCCCCCCCCTCCCCCCATCATTTTTTTCCCCTCCCCCACGTCCTGGTCGTAGCCGCTTTATGGTCGGTCGTATAATCGGTATTCATGGCGG
>NQII01003660.1:124043-169322 GCA_002778355.1 Clitarchus hookeri | reverse complement strand
CCCCCCTCCCATCATCTGTTTGACTGCGGAATGAATGTTTGAATGTTTGATTGTTTGCCCCGGCGGAGGCGCAACCAAGCCACGGCTCTCGTTTGTCGGGAGTGGGGGGAGGGAGACTTTTCGAAAAGCGGTGAGCAGGAGGGTTGGTCTAGGTAGGCTGGCTGGTTTGTTTGCCATTCGCATTGAGAGTGCCCTCTCCCTCTCCCTCTCTCTCTCTCTCGTTACATCGCCACAGCAGCCGCCAAACGGCTTCGTCGGCAATTATCTCGGGGTTTGCTCCACCGCAAGTGGATCATAAAGGCCCCTTTCACACGATCAAAATTTTCTTCAAATAACCGTCAACTTTTATTGAATAGTATTCATTGAACGCTATATGTCGTCATACGAACGTCGTAGTCGCGGTCGTTTTCTCTTTAAATTTCTTGAATGTGTCGTTTCGTTTTGACCAAGTTCTTTATTTTCTTGAATCAAATATTTTTGTCGCCGATCGCATTTTTTTCTGACTATATTGATGTAAGTAATCTCATAATAATACAGTCGTGTGGCCACATATAAAGTGGTTAGAAAATATGGACGCATACTTTTTAAAATGAAAATGCACAATANTAATACAGTCGTGTGGCCACATATAAAGTGGTTAGAAAATATGGACGCATACTTTTTAAAATGAAAATGCACAATACAATTAAGAAAATTTGTTGTGGCTTAACCAATTAATTTCTTGTCGTGCATGAGTCGCAGATACTTCTGCAAGTTTACTTTTGGTATTTATTTAACTCGTTTCATTAAGAAGCATGTGATAAATTTTCATGTGGACACTTGAAAGCTTATTGGACACAATTCATTGAAAGGCAAACGGGGTGGTTTTTTAGTTCAATAAATTGGATTCAAGTAATTGAATTCCATAAATATATGAACGTGTGCAAGGGCCTTAAATTACCAACCTTCAATTCAGAAACTCTATTGTCTATTCTCGGTTACTTCACATTTATTGAATCTAACTTTTGAAAATTCACCCTATGTATTGCGTCCTTCCTAATAAAACCATGTAGCACAAGCGTTTTATACTTGTGTTAACACAAGAAAACATTATTTTTGTTGTAAAACTAAATTTTTACTTATAATTTATCTACAAATGATAATATTTCATTTATAACTGGATTACTAAACATAGGGAGAACATGGGTGTGTTGGTAATGCCTAGTAAGAAATAGTTATCATGCCAAAATGTTATTATTAAGGTGAGTGCGCATGCATGCGGTGCGCTGTCCCTTAGGTGTAATTTTCTATATTCAGTTCGGCTTTGTTTGCACGAGGCTGAGGAATATCCAGGAAGTATAACTTTAGCAGGGCTTCAGAAAAGTAGGAAGTAACTGTGGACGGACTGTACCTCTAGTTGGTACAGTCACGTTCGGTGTTAGACGAGTGGAGTAGAGTGGAGAGGTTTGGCCGGCTCTTGCAAGCGAGGTCTTGACAGCCGAGTTATCCATAGTCGGTGGTCACCTACTTAAAAAAAAAACACATCCAGTACCGCATTATCTGCAGTACTTAGCTGTTATCTGATGTAGGCAAATCCACACAATTAAATAACATTGAATTCCAAACTATGTAACTACTTCCTGCCAAAAAAAAAAACAACAACAATTTGCTTTATCGCGGCGTGTTTGATGAAGCTTGCAAGCGTTGGAAGCTCGTAAGACGTAACGGCTACTGGCTGCGAGGCCAGGCTTTATAGAAAAATAAAATCTACAGCCCTGGTGGAAAAAATATAAACCCGTTAAAATACAACCATTCATAATAATAATATTTTCAAATAAATAACATTTCATCGACATTGCTTTAAAAAGCATAAAATCTAAAAGGCTTTGAATAATCAAAATACTTCGATAAATTTTGCAAAAAATTAAAACAAAAATGTACAGCCTTTATGCCTAAAAGTGGGACATACACCCAAGAGTTATTCGGGATTCGAACTAGAAAACATATCTATCCAAAGGCAAGGTGGGTTAGCGCCCTCGGTGAGACATCTGTGGGTGATGGTGAGTTATGATCCATTCACGGTTACTTCCTAATTTTCTGTAGTCCTGCTGAAGTTCTTCTTTCAGGATACTCATCCGCTTCATGCAAACCAAGATTAACCAAGTCTAGAAAATAACACCGACGAGACACCGCACTCGTGCGCACTCGGTAAAATAATATATCGCATGAGAACTATTTATTTCTGTTTTTGCTCGTGTTAATTATAAATTAAACATCATAATTCATGCATTATGTAAATAAATTCAGTTTAACCACAATAGAGCGACTTTACGTCGAGAGAAGTACAACGCGCTTGCGATGCGTTACATACTCAGGAAACAACCGAACACGTCGCACATTGAGTNCGTCGCATTTAAAGCGGAGTTATTGGCTCCGGTGTGAAGGGGCTGGTTGTCGAGGGGTTTGGCGAGGGGGGCAGGTAATCTGCTTTGCCGCTCTGCGCGCGGCTGGGTTCGAACACGGAACCCCCAGCAAGTGTCCCAATGGCGCTTTGCAACTTCGTGTGAACGTGCCTGCCGTGGCTTTTAGTTTTACATTTGCTCGGGTACTGGCACGCGTTCCAGATGCGTGAGCAAAACACGCACTGGTCATTTGTAACTCATCGAAGTGCGGGTTTCTCTCCGATAGACGTGACATGTCACTCACCGTATGTCTTCTGCCTTAAGGTTTTCATAAAATCGTTCCAACACTTCTCTTTGTTTGCTTTTTTCAAAGACAATTGCCTGACAAAAACAATTTTTTTTGTTTTGTTTTAATCTGCCTAAGAACATGTTCCACGTGCCCTCGTACTTTTTAGTCCTATGTATTGCCATTAAAGATTATATTTAGGAAGTTACAAGTGCCGCCCTCAGGAGATGGAATTAAGAATATCCTGAAAAATATTTATACCTGCAGGAATTTGAACATGTAGCCTGTTAACCTCCCAAAAAATCGTGATAGGTAATTGAGTTTGATGTATATTAAGAAATCCACAAAACATAAAAATTTTAAAAATACTCGAATTAGTGACTAAGTGAAAGCGAGGATTCCGTGAACACATATTCGGCCCCTTTTCACCCCCTCAAGGGTTTAATTTCAGACCATGTNTAAGTGAAAGCGAGGATTCCGTGAACACATATTCGGCCCCTTTTCACCCCCTCAAGGGTTTAATTTCAGACCATGTTTAACAATAATAACTGATCACCGCAGTAACATATTTGGAACGATTAAAAAATATAATTTTGTCCTGTCATTTCTTTCTTTGAGTGTGCAGTGGACTACCGCATAGTGTGTCATCCGTAAACAGTTCTTTCTTGTCGGTAAAACCATCACCGCTGCCCCAGTCTTTGTATAAACTGACGAGTGACACTGCAGTTACAACCACAGTTGGTCAGTAGGAAGGATCCTCTGCTCTTGGCAAGACAACACCAATCCCCACGTGACAAAAACCTGAGAGACACACTAAGAAATTATTCGCAGATTTAGTACACAAGTGTAAATGTATTGTGAGAAAGCACGAATCATTGAGTTTTTTTTCCATACATCCATTTTCTCAGAAGAGAGTAAAATGAGTAGTGGAGTGGAGAGATTTGGCGGCCCTAATCATCGTGGTCTTGAGAGCCAAATAGAGTGAAGCGAGATGAATATGGAGCAGTGCCGGAATGCAAAGGCAGGGGAAACGGGATATCCCCGACGAAACCCGTCGACCAGTGGCATCGTCCGGCACGATTCCCACATGCAAAAATCAGGGAGCGACCCCGCCGGGAATCGAACCAGGTTCGCCTTGGTGGGAGGAGAGTAGTCTGACCACTATACCACCGCGATCCCACTATACTCGGTCTACCTCATGTTTAGTCTGCGTGTTGGAAGCGAACCTTTACTGTGTTTGCCTTGTCACGTGAGTACTTGCACATCTATCAGCTTTGAATAACCGTAATTCATTTTTTGAAATAATATGTACGAGTTGATTAACAATGATTCCGGGAAAGCATCGTTCACTGGTCTCAAGTCAAATGTTGCTACTTTTAAAGCAATCTTCACTACTTTCAAGTTAGGGTTCGCATTGCACTATAAATTTTTTTCTTAAACATTTATCTGCCTCCCCCTCCCCCTCTCTCTCTCTTATGTCCCAATATTTTATTTTGGGTTAGNTTTTTTTCTTAAACATTTATCTGCCTCCCCCTCCCCCTCTCTCTCTCTTATGTCCCAATATTTTATTTTGGGTTAGATTATTTTGGTTTATAAATTTTCTTAACCAAATTTCACATGTAAAATAATAAACATAATTTAGTAAATGGACGTGTTTTCTCTCCCCCCCCCTCCAACCACTGATCATGCTAAGCACGTTCTATTATAAACGGTCTTTCTTATTTTGCGGTTTCACTTTTTTTCTTTTGCTAGTACGTGTGTTATCGCGGCACATTTTTAATGTCTCTCTCTCTCTCTTGTAGAATTTCGCACGCTCACCATAAAGTGTTACGATAAAGATGCGCATAGACTTTTCCCGGCACCGGCCTAGTCGATATAGTGGGTTATTTGTTACCGCTCACCCAAACTCAAAGCTTATCATCACGCTTACGTAACATTCCTTTTGAACCCTGTTTCCAACGCTAATTCGTGGAATATTAACTCCCGCCCTTCTTCGTACATGAATGTTTCGTGAGAGTGATGTTCCTTTATAAGATTGTGTGCCTAACTTGAAACTCGTCAATGCGAACTCTTATTTCCTAAGGCCCGCGTGGGCGTAAATCAATTTTTGTTCTAAGATCACCAGTTATGTTTCGCTTGGAGAAATCTGCATTTGACTTTTCAAGTGACAGAAATAGGGTGACAGGTATATTCCAGAAAGGTCTATTTACCTCATTTCCGTTAATATGTATATGTTGGTTATTTTACTGTATTTCTCTGGTTTGTATACATTTCGTTTCAGATCCACCCTACGTTCGGTAGAGGTATTAAAAAAATTTATTTAAGGTTATTTTGTATGTAAATATTGGTTTAATTATGTTATTTTCTCAGTGTGTGTGTGTTAAATTAAGTAACCTGAATGTAATTTGTCATGTGATTTTACCTATTTTATGTTAGTTCGTTCCTAACACTCATCCAAGAAGTAACGTATTTGAAATTTTACCTTGGCGGCTTGATTTGTATGCTAATCTTTATCATTATATGGTATCACTAAGCCTCTTATCTATGACGGGACAGGAGTTTTTTCGTTTTTCTTTTCTTGTCTCGCTGGGGAAAAAAAAAAAAAAAGAATCTTGGGGTTCACCGTCATGTTCAATTTGTGTCGAATGCAGTGCTGCACGACAACAAAAAATTCCTTTCTAATCCAAAACTGATGGTCGTGCGATAGTTTTTGTCGTGCCGACGTTAAAAGTGTTTTGTGTTTGACGTCAGGCTGTTCGGTTTTGAACGTCGTGCTGGTCGCAGCTCTGTGATTCCCGGAATAGGGGAGAGATGGCGCCACACGATGGCGTCACGGCCAAATGNCGTCGTGCTGGTCGCAGCTCTGTGATTCCCGGAATAGGGGAGAGATGGCGCCACACGATGGCGTCACGGCCAAATGATAATTGAAAAGCAAGACAAGCAACAGTTTTTAAAATGGTGTAGGAAATACTGCACGGCTTAATCATATCCACAGCAATCTTTGCACTCGAAAATGTTAATTGTTTAAACTGCTTCAATTGGGCAAATTTGACTGCAGATCTATTTAAGGTGCTTCGCCGGAATAAATAAAATTCAACAATTGTTTCTTACGGATACCAAAAGTACATTATTTTATATTTATACGAAATAGATATGGACAAATTTTTGCATGACGTCTTGCCGAAATNGGATACCAAAAGTACATTATTTTATATTTATACGAAATAGATATGGACAAATTTTTGCATGACGTCTTGCCGAAATGATAATTTTAGTGTTTTTGGAACGTACAAATAATAAAAACTAAATCATTTACCGAAATGAGATGATTCACAGTGAAATAAGATAATATGGGTACTTAAAGAAATATTTAAACTTAAGCAATTAAATATTTTCGCAATTTTAAAAAAATTGCTTAAAATAAGGAAATTTTCTGCATATTTTCGATTTGTAGCAGACTGGGAATTTTCTTTGTAAAAATATTTTTGCCACACATACCTTAAAATGAATTATAACATGACCTATTTTTCAGCATTGTTAAATTTTCTTTAGACGGTTTAATTTATTTTATTTGTTCATCCCAAAAACACTAGCGTTGTGATTTTGACGGCCATGATGCAAAAACTATGCGACGTAAAACATTTTTATGCCAGGACTGAGTACTTGGAAGTAATGTATAAAAGTTGAACATAATTTAATTCAAATATAAAATAATAAAATATTTGGATTCCCGACATCCTTAACAGCTCTCTCATTAAAGTTTTAGTAAGAATAATTTCACTGATTGAAATCACTGAATTCATATTTAGAGAGTATATTCAATGGTTGTGGTCAGACTTTCTCAGGGCTGAANGTCACTGATTGAAATCACTGAATTCATATTTAGAGAGTATATTCAATGGTTGTGGTCAGACTTTCTCAGGGCTGAAGACGTTAGCAGAGAAAGGTGTTCCTTTCTTTCCTCTTCAGGAATTAGCTGCAGCGGGCTGAAAGGCTATAAACTATTTAGGAATGAACCCTCAGGCCCACCCCCTCAGTCCATCACCGTGACAGAGACTGATGGGTGAAGTTTGTGACGGGGTCACGCCCCCCCCCCCAACCCTCCGGGTAGGCCGGGTCAAGGAACAACATTGCCCAGTTTTACTTGGATTAACTTCGCTCCGGATGAGGAAGACGGGGCCGCGCCTAGCCAGTGCCTACCACCTCACCTCGCACGTGGTGTCGACGCTGGGGCGTCAAGGCGAGTTGACGCCCTACAAGATTGCCCACAGGCAAGGCTAGTCGCCCCCTGCTGAGCGCGTCCTCGCATGACCAATACTAGTCGACATCGAGATTAAGGCTCCCACCTACCTGGTGCTCGAACTGCGTTTCTGAGCGTCTGAAATACACTACATCCTACGAAACCGTTAAACGTGCGTCCAAAGTGCTGATCTGCGAAAAGAACACACTTCAGGCGAGGCCTGTAGAGAGATTTTAAAACGTTACGCATATTACAAACATCATTTCAGAGCAATCCAACATAGTTAAAAAACAGCCTCTCAAAATATAAGCGTCAGAATGTACAAAACTACTCAAGAGCCCTGCACTGAACTTTGCTGCAAACTTTCCACCAATAAAATAATAAGGTCACCGCCGAAAGTCCCATAGGTACACGCAAGTGGGAATCTTGCCGGACGATGTCGCCGGTAGGCGGGTTTCCTCGGGGGATCTCCCGTTTCCCTCGCCCTTTGATTCCAGCGCTGTTCCATACTCACCTCGTTTCACCCTCATCGACTACCAAGACCCCGATGTCAAGAGCGGCCCAAAACCTATCCACTCCACTCCCAAGCATCTGGTTTCCATCTAATGTCTCTTCTGCCGACAGAACATCACGGGCCGTAAACGAAAATATAATAAGGTTTAATGTTCTGCGCATCCCACAACTGCTAGCACAGTGGAATTTGGGTGCGTATTTNCCTCGTTTCACCCTCATCGACTACCAAGACCCCGATGTCAAGAGCGGCCCAAAACCTATCCACTCCACTCCCAAGCATCTGGTTTCCATCTAATGTCTCTTCTGCCGACAGAACATCACGGGCCGTAAACGAAAATATAATAAGGTTTAATGTTCTGCGCATCCCACAACTGCTAGCACAGTGGAATTTGGGTGCGTATTTCAACGTATGCAAATGCATTGGGAGTCTAAAGAGGGTTCTACCTGTGCCCGAAGCTAACGACACAACAGATAAATGCTGATGGCGATGGCTTAGTCCCCCGTCGTAATGAAGCTGGCCGCTTCTCAGTCTTAAGTCTCGGGACATCCGCCCCGTGACTTGTAATTACGGGAGCTGCCCACTGAGCCCACACTGCAATTACCACTCAAGTGGAATCCCTAGTCAACAACATTAAACGCCTCAAGGTCACATCCGGAGCATTGCGGCGGCGATGTAAAATAGCATAAACTAGCTTCGTCTGTGTTCTGTTTCCTCAGAATTTCAAGAGGCTACTACGGTTTTAATTCCGTATTCTGTCCAGAAGAGATGCCGCATTGGCGCAATTACTTAGAACGTAGTTTACGGAAGAATATATATCGCAAACAGAGTACTTTAAGCGAATTTTGCTGACGTTGACACTTTCCAACGACCACATTTATGTTTCAATAATCAAATTTATGAATGGGCAGTAAAATATCTACTCTAATATCTGCCTTACATTTTTTTTCGTTGAAATATTCCATAGCTTTCTTTTAAAAATGATAATAAACACAACTGCTTATAATGAAACCCACATGACAAGTAGAGAAGTCCCGTAATGGAGTAATGTGTGCAGTGCCATAGGTTACTTTCGCTCTTCTCAAATACTGACAGCCCAGCCAATAGGGGACATTTCCCGGCATGCAGTATGCAATCAGAAACAATGCCCATGCTCAGATTCCGACAATGGACACGCCCTCGTCAAAGGAACCGCCACAAGCCACTTCGTCTCCTTGTGTTTACGTATTCAGTCACCGCTCGAATGTTTCCAAGGACGAGGCGCTGAGCGTACAAGCTGATAAAGGCTGTTCAAAGTAAAGTGAGCACTTTTGAAACTAACATTTGAAAAATGTCACTGTCCCTATCTGCATATATTATGACGGGAACACTGGCTGGCATGTGCCCAGTAAAAATGGTAACGATGGAGGGGAAAAGTAATTCCGTGTCTTAACGTTGAATTAAAATGGTTGGGTAAACATTTCTGAAAACTAAAATGATTTCTTTTGCTTTCAGTATTTTTCACACACATTAGTGCAATAATTAGAAAATTTGTAAAATATTTAATTCTATAGTAATTTCAAAGTTTCAATTGTTCAACGTATGAATAAAGTGACGAGGCCGCTGGAAACGTTAATTTTATATGCGGCGGAGGAATACACAATGATGACACGGAAACCAGTTTGTGATGGGTTTAAAAGTTTTAAATAAATAATGAACATAAAATAAATGGGAGATTAATATGTCAAACGTGGCTGTAACTATACCGTGTCAAAATCATGAGTCATAGTNTGAACATAAAATAAATGGGAGATTAATATGTCAAACGTGGCTGTAACTATACCGTGTCAAAATCATGAGTCATAGTTCTCATTTTTGTGGGTTTTATTCTCTTATCATGCATACAAGTAGATCTGGAACAGGGCTTTCAAAAGTGCTCAGTTTAACGTAAACAGCTTATAAACGTGCCAGAGGACGATAAATGCTCGTGGCATGAAGATCGTGCGCGTGTAGCGGCGAATAGTTGCCGCTCAATCTTCCGCGCGTTGCCGGCGACAGGTTTCTGCGATCCATCACACGTCGTTCTGTACATGGTAGAAGCTCCGTTACTCTTTCTGGTGAAGGGGAAGGAAGAAGTCCGCGAGTTCTACAAATGGAACTCGATCAATTTTTTAACGGCCATACTTGCAAAGAAGAAATACGCCAGTGACTGACACGGTGAAAAGATCTACATAGCCACGAAGACTAAATCACTGTGGCGTGTTGGTGTATAACAATGCGTTTTTAAGAAAACCTACGAGTACTTCGTGTGCCAAATTTATTTTGCCATTTTTGTAATACTTAAGCTAAAGAGACAGTAGGTATATCCTGGCGAAAAAAATCTGTACTGAAAAATATTTCCACCTCCATGTTTAAAATAAACAGTCATGCTAACCAGACGAAAAACTCTAACGTAAAATTACACAATCCTTTCTGTATACCTGGCTTGAAAACTCGGAGTAATTTATGTTTTTTAAAAAATTTGTATGTAATATTAATACTTGAATTACATTTATGAAATGAACGCATACTTCTGAGGCCCAAGAAAATGGAACTTCTAACAGCAACGTTTTGTGCAACTATTAGAAAAGTAATTTCCGAGACTCTGCAACTATACTGACCCGTATCCACGAGCTCAAGAAAAATGGCGGACACCGAACAACGTAAAAAGTATATAGCTGTTTGTGCAAAAAAAACCAGGGGAGATGTAAAGTGCAGTTGCGTGCAAAAAGAAATGTATTGCAAGTTCGAATAACGTAAAACACTTAAAACAACTCCAATAATCATAATGAAACGGACGCCAACTTTAAAAACACGTGATGCTATTGCTCATTAACTGTTCATATTAATATAGCTACAAAGAACTCTTGAAGTACCTACGTTCTTCTTCTTGATAGAATAACTTTACTAATATTTAGTAGGTATTTACTGTTATATTCAATACAAAAATAACTACGAAGTACGCCAGGGAAGTTGGTTTTGCGGTTAAGGGTGCGGGGTAATAAAGCTAGAGATTTGGGATCTGGTCCCCGTGCTAGCAAGGCGTAACTATTTATTTTTTTCGTAAATTATATTTATTGAAAAAAAATATTTTTCCTATTGTTATTGCCCATCATATTTGTTTTCTAGAAGAAAAAAATATATGTCCACTTCTTAGTAATGTAAGTTATAATAAAAGACTTTCATTTGTAATAATACAAATATATGTTTTGCAGATTTTACAAGAAAACTGTTTGTGCAAAAAAAAACAGTTTTCTTGGCAACTGGTTTCCAAGGATGTTTCTTGTAAAATAACAAAAACCTTGTGCAGAACANATTTAGTAGGTATTTACTGTTATATTCAATACAAAAATAACTACGAAGTACGCCAGGGAAGTTGGTTTTGCGGTTATGGGTGCGGGGTAATAAAGCTAGAGATTTGGGATCTGGTCCCCGTGCTAGCAAGGCGTAACTATTTATTTTTTTCGTAAATTATATTTATTGAAAAAAAAATATTTTTCCTATTGTTATTGCCCATCATATTTGTTTTCTAGAAGAAAAAAATATATGTCCACTTCTTAGTAATGTAAGTTATAATAAAAGACTTTCATTTGTAATAATACAAATATATGTTTTGCAGATTTTACAAGAAAACTGTTTGTGCAAAAAAAAAACAGTTTTCTTGGCAACTGGTTTCCAAGGATGTTTCTTGTAAAATAACAAAAACCTTGTGCAGAACAATACAATACCTTACCTAATCCTGGCTGGTAAATACTCGGCTAACTTCGCAGCGACAAGAGGGGATGGCTGGCGGAAGTAGAAGGGTTGTAGGGCGTGAGCGAGGGAGGAGAAGCTGCAGGAAGGGCGTGTTTACCGTTGCAGGGATATTGCTGTCGGGGCAGGAACTAAAGGCGTAATGAGCGCGAATCAGAGATAGTCGCGGACACAGAGCGGGATAATGGCGCCGGGGATGTCTTCTTCTTCTTCAATTAAGAGCGCAGAAAGACCCAGAGAAACATTTCGCCAACTGCTGCTCTTGCATGACAACAATAAGCACCGACAACAGAGGGCAAGTTTTTTTAAATTTGCTTCAAGTTTATTTTCTTTGCAGATAATTTTTTTTATTTACCATATGTATGTGCTGCAGCAACTCATTCGAGAGATAGAGATAGAGAAATATATATAGAAATATGATACCAAAAGAAACATTTAACGAAGACAAGTTTTCTTTCTTAGCACTGTCAACACTACAGGTGCAAGTAACAGTTTACTTATATTCCCTGGCTTCTAAAATCTCATACATTTCATATAGGCCTATGCTGTTCACGAATAAGTGAGCATTTTGGAAACAAACCTTTGGNGCCAACTGCTGCTCTTGCATGACAACAATAAGCACCGACAACAGAGGGCAAGTTTTTTTAAATTTGCTTCAAGTTTCTTTTCTTTGCAGATAATTTTTTTTTATTTACCATATGTATGTGCTGCAGCAACTCATTCGAGAGATAGAGATAGAGAGAGAGATATATAGAAATATGATACCAAAAGAAACATTTAACGAAGACAAGTTTTCTTTCTTAGCACTGTCAACACTACAGGTGCAAGTAACAGTTTACTTATATTCCCTGGATTCTAAAATCTCATACATTTCATATAGGCCTATGCTGTTCACGAATAAGTGAGCATTTTGGAAACAAACCTTTGGNCTTCTAAAATCTCATACATTTCATATAGGCCTATGCTGTTCACGAATAAGTGAGCATTTTGGAAACAAACCTTTGGAAAATGTCACTGCTCTTAACTGCATATAGAGTATTTTGAAGGACGCACTGGTTGGCATGCACCCAGCAATGTTGGTCACGACCGAGAGAGAGTAGTTCCCATATCTTAAACGTTGAATTACAAGTGTTAGGTGAACATATATGGACAGTGAAATAATTTCTTCTGCTTTCTGTTTTTTATCAATGCGTATGAGTGTAAAAAATTGGTAAATTTGTAAAATATTTACTTTTATAATAATTTCACAGTTTCTCTAGACTGACGCATTAATAAAGTGATTAGGCCCATTGCAATGTTAATGATACATATGGTGGAAGAATACACAATATGCGTGCAAGTAGATCTTAATCAGGGCTTTCAAAAGTGCTCAGTCAGCCGTGAACAGCCAATATTATATTTCATTATGAAGTGTGGCGAACAGGGAGTGTAAGATGAAAAATCAGAACGTTAAAAAAATTAGACAGGGCTGAACAACACCTCTCGACCGTAAAATACGTGAATGAGCCTGACAAGATGATGAATTGGGCCTACTCTTTATTCCGTCCATCCTGTCCGCTGCTGTTATTGGTTGACACGCATGTGGCCACACCCATGACACAGAATACACAAATACGCAGAGACTGAATGGCATAGCGGTTCCTTTGGTGAGGACGTAGCCATTCTCTGATTGGCTGTGATAGGCTCTGGGGACGAGCCTTGTGTGCGACTGGCCGCTGCAAGTCGTGGAACGTTCCCTATTGGCTATGCTGCCGGCTGGCGAGTCGGTTACCCGGTGCTGATAGGCGGACGGTCTTCCAACATGTTGCTGGCCAATGACGTCATCCTGCTGTATAAGTGGCTGTTCAACCTCTGTATATTTAGGTATTCTGTGCCACAGACAAAGCGGAAGCCAACTCCGAAGAAAAAGCAATGTTTTCTACAGAAGTTGAGCAAAGAGTAGGGGCCTAGTGTTTTCTTTGCCCGTGCATTGTAGCTGGTGCGTTGAAGTCAATTGCCTGTTGAACGAATTTTTAGAAATTCTCTTCGCAAGTAATTTTAATGTTTACATGTTTCTGTTGGAATCGTCTACTGTCCGGGCATATTCCTCTCGAACATTTTCTTCTATCGAGCAGACCTGATTTTTTTGTAAAGAGGGGGATGGGGGTCAAAAGTGCATGGCAAATTACTTTTTGGGGAGGAGGAATAGGGGATTGCTATCAAAATTAAGACACTTGCTAATGGCCGCTTATAAAGGGTCCCTGCCCGAGAATTTTTTTTTTTNAGGGGATTGCTATCAAAATTAAGACACTTGCTAATGGCCGCTTATAAAGGGTCCCTGCCCGAGAATTTTTTTTTTTTTACTTTCAAAGGTAAACATTTTACTATAATTAAGCTAATTTCATAACAAAATCGTGTGTGTTGGTTNTTTTTTTTTTTACTTTCAAAGGTAAACATTTTACTATAATTAAGCTAATTTCATAACAAAATCGTGTGTGTTGGTTTGAAAAAAATGTTGTCCAAATGTGTAAACGGATTTATGAATGCATTCGGCGGCATTACAGTTAAACTAATAAAATAAATATTACATATTTGCACATTTTGCTCACGCAAGACCAGAGAGGCACGGATGTTATTTTATAATGCGATAACTATAAATAAAGTTCTGATTCTATGGCGAGGCGATTGCTCCGATCGTCCCTCCCTCCCCACCCCCCTCCTTACGTGTACGACACTTGCGGAAACTAAATTTCCATGCTGTCTAAGTAATGATTATTAAATTATTGTTTGAAAATATAAAGCTTAATGAACACCAGTGCTTCAAATAAAATGTACGTGGTACCGATGTAATAAATCCGTAATACCTTAGATGCTACTGAATTAAAAGATTGGAAACTGTTGCGCTAGTAATTTTAAAGAAAATAATAGTTATAGTTAATACAAATAAAACGCCGCAGTTACATGCGACGTAATTTTTTTNCTAGTAATTTTAAAGAAAATAATAGTTATAGTTAATACAAATAAAACGCCGCAGTTACATGCGACGTAATTTTTTTTACCACCAAAACTACATTACACATAATTCTTTATTAACGTATTAATTAATCACCTACTGACGTGTATAACGTGGTCTCTCTCTCTCTCTCTCTCTCTCTCTTTAGCTAAACATGCGTTGCTTAGTTCCACCCAGGCCTTTCCACTCTCCACTGTAATATATTATTTCAATGCGGGGGGAAACGGGAGATCCCCGAGAAAACTCTCCAACGAGTGGCATCGTCCTGCACAATTCACACGTTCGAAAATCCGGAAGTGACCCTGCCGGGGATTGAGCCCGGTTCCCCTTGGTGGGAGGCGGGCAGTGTATCCGCTCAGCTACCGTGGCCCCCATACTGCGGAAGGATACAAGATGTGGATATAATTAAAGCTTAAGCGGGGCTTTCAAAATCTTAGTTTACCGTGAACAGCCTATGGTCATACTATGGCAACACTGGCCTCGCCTGGCGTACGCAGCGCGTCGTGTTTATTTTTTCTTTGGCCAGCGTTTCTTCTGCTCTCCGAGGTGTTTCTGCGAAAGTGGAAGTGCAGAAGCGATCTCCGGCCGATGTTCGCACCTGCGCGCACTCTACCTCGCTAAGTCGTGTCACGCCCTCTGGAGGCCCATGCTGTATTCATGCGCCGCGCCGCTGCACGCAAAGTGCCCGCCCTTGCCCGGGGTCAGAGGTCACCGCTCGCGAATCACCAGGCAGGCCAGAGCCGCACTTTACNCCAGACGTAAACGCTGCCCGCCGTAAAAGAAATACGCCGAGACGAAATTCACCCCTTTCCGCCCCCCTGATCAACCCCCAGGCCGCATCCTGTCCCCATCTGACCTCTCAAAGACCCCCGGACCTGATCTGATGGGCGGCTGAAGAAGTCGTGATGAGATGTCGGGGTGTCAAGCCGCCGAGTTATTCCTGCTACCCCCCTCCCCTCTCGCCCCTTGGGAACCCCGTATTACGTCCTCACAAAAGGATCAGAGGAGCTTGACCTTTTTTCGAGTTTGCTCTTTCCCCGGGGAGGCAGGACAAGGACGGCGTCTGGGCTGCAACTTTTAGTTCGGCAGAGATAAATAAAAAAATGTCTGAAAGGGACACTTCTGTTGTGTATTTCTCCTCGCAGATATCTTCCTGGCGAGGCTCGTGAGATTGGAATATGGGCAACAGAGCGTTGTCGACCGCACGGACATTTCCGTACACATATGGACATGTCTTCCTTTAAAAATATACCCTATACGGAAAGTTTATGAATTTGCGGTGCGTAAGCTTAAAGTACGGAAATTTTAACACTTGGATGTTTTGTTTGGTTTATTCATAACACTAAATTTGGTGTGTTGGTCATCTGTCTAAAATTTTCAATAATAACCATATTGCAACGAATGTGTGAAAAAAGGGGAAATATTAGTTTTTCAATAGGTATACATCTTCACATATTTTAATTCACGAATTGTAATCTAAATAACATTGATTGATGTATTTAATTATATCTAATTATATAAATGCTTTGTACATGCAGAATTCCTATCGCCACGTCTTCCAACATTTATGAGCACCTAAATTTTATAAGTACGAAGATTAACTTAACTATCGTAGCGTTAATAATACTGGAATTTTTTACGCTAGATATATAGCAGTTTCGTAGTGGTGTTTGTACAAAACATGTTCAGTAAATATTCCGTGGCTCGTGGATAACTCTACACAAATGTCAACCCACTTATAAACGCGTGTACGCAACCTCACAAATCTGCAACGTAATACAAACAAAACTTTTGGCTGGGCCAACAAACTATTTGGTAGGCACAACAAACTATTTAGTAGGGGCAACAATATATTTGGTAGAGACAACAAAAGGTTTGGTTCAACCAAACAAGACAAATGTTTTTTTTTGCGAACAAATAAACCAACAAATTAATTTGGTTTCAATAACAAAATATTTCATTGCCCTTATACAAACACATGATTTTGGTTGTAACAAACAAATTTTGTTTGAACCAACAAAATTTTTTCTCAGTGTATTTTTTCGTTCCTCTATGCACGAGTACATTAAACAAATAGGTTAACCTAAAAGAAAAAAAAAGTCAAAGCCCATAGCCCCACCGAGAGTAAAATAGAAATTGTTTGTGGCCAAGCAATACGCTCTGGTAGTCGCGCCTAAGTGATTGCTAATCAAATTGGAATGTTTTAAAATATATACATTTCGAAAACTGGACAATGCAAGCTAATAAATATTTCTAGTTTCACAGCTTCACTTTTTAGTTCCCTGTCGAACTTGCTTTATTAGGATGTTTATGCCGTTATTAAGAATCTATGAACGAAATATCAAACACTGTTACTATCCAAATTGTCACAAAAAATATTAAAAAACTATCGAGCTGTATTTTCGGACGAACGCTGAGAAAAAGGCCAACAAAATATTTATTGTGTACGGCCAATCATGTGCTTATACTGCCCCAACTAAATATTTTGTTGAGTAAACAAAACCTGAAATGCAACAAAAAAAAATTTTTATATAACAAAATACATGTTTAAATAAACAAAACCTCTTTGATGGGCCAAAATAAATAAGACTGTCAAAAAAATATTTAGTTAAATCAACTGCGTATATTTCTTTAGCCACTCACTTTATTGCCTTCGTTCGTAAATACAGCTCCAGAGTTTGTTCGTCTAATGTGTGACAATTAGGATAGTAACATTGTTTGTTGGTGCATCTAATGATGCTTAATTATGGTATAAACATCCTTATAAAACAAGATCAACAGGAAACTAAAAAGTAAAGTTGTAAATCATGAAATATTTATTTGCGCACGTTGTCAAGTATTTGACTTGTATGTATTTAAAAACATTCTAATTTCATCAGCAGTCAGTTTGAATGAGATTGATAGGGCTTAACTCACGAGCGCAAACTGTCTACATTAGAATCTCGGCGAAGCGTCCAATCATATTTTTTTCCTAGCCGAAACTGTATTATGTGCGTAGAGTAAAACAAATCATTGGTTGCACTAACCAAATCTTTGTTTGGAGCAACTAAATAAGAACAACAAAATAATTTGGTTACAGCCAAATATTTCTTTGCTCCTATACAAACAATTCATTTGGTTGCGGCAAACAAATTTTGCTTCATTCAACAAAACCTTTTTCTCATTGAAAGCAATTAAATGAGTGGCCAAACATATATATATATATATATATATATATATATATATATACAGCTGATTAAACTATATATTTTGTTGACAGTCTAACTTCTTTGGGTACAGCACACAGCTTTTGTTAATTGAAGCGTGTGTATTTTGTTAGATAAAAAAAAATTAATTTTGTTGCTTTTCAATATTTGTTTACTCAACAAAATATTTTGTTTTGGCAACAAAATATATTTTTGGCACCACATACTACAAATGTTTTGTTGGCTGGAACAAGCCTCTCTCTTAGTGTAGTGAAGTGAGCGAGTGAAGAGATTGGGCGGCTCTTAACAGCGAGGTCTTGAGAGCCGATGAGGGTGAAGTGATGTGTGTGAGTATGGAACAGCGCCGGAATGAAAGTGCGGGGGGAGTGGGAGATCCCCGAGAAAACCCGGCGACCAGCGGCTTCATATGGCACGATTCCCACTTGCGAAAATCCTGAGTGAACCTGCCGGGGATTGAATCCGGTTCGCATTGGTGGGAGTCAAGAAGTCTAACCACTCAGCCACCGCGGCCCCTTCTCTGAGTGTAGGCGGGCCTTTTAAGTCAGAAGTAGAGTGACTGTTAATGTAGCACTGCATCATACTGTACAACAGGCTGAAATCATTAAAAATTAATACACACAACCAAAATTGTCAGAAAAGTTTCGACTTAAGATGCATATGAAATTTGTAATGCTGAAAAATAATTGGCTAGAATTTTAGAGAGTGCATTACAGAAAAAAAAAATAAAGCAAAACCACCTTAATAATCATAGTAATTGTTTGTAATAACAAAATAATAATAATAATGTTTACAAATATTTTTAATAGTTCATTTCATGCACATCCATTTAACATGCAGAAATTATTACATTATTTAAAACTTTTGTAACCATTATTACTAAATATCAATTATATACAATCAGAGTGTTATATGGTAATCTAGCTAGCTTGATGAATGATTGTTATTTTTTTTGCAAAAATGTTCATTCGTTTTTAAAAATCCAAACTGGAAACAAAAGTTAAATTTTGATGAAAACTTAATTTTTTCTAATTTATTTTTAAAAAATTTATGTCAGAAAATCTTACGAAAATATTTAACGATGTTTTGTAATATGCTTTTTTCTTCTCTCACATTCAACTTTGGTAGTGAGTGTACTACTCTATAGTGAACTCTGCATGTCGTGCAGTCAAGTACAGCCTACTTCTAAAAAACAGACTTCATGCTCAGGGAATATGAGGAACACGTAAGGCAAGGCAATATGACGCGGAAGGTTGCGAGCAAGTGTTCAATAGACTGCTAGCTCCGGCTTGTACATCACTCCGGGGTGTGGTTGACTCGGGCCGGGACCGGGAGACGGAAATGCGCGCCATCTGCAGATGCCGGAGATATTTTGCGCTGGGCCAGCATCCGCCCCTGGGACTCCCGGCGCCATCTGTGCCGCGAGAAGTATAGCTGACGCGGCAGAAACCCGCTCCCACGTGGAGCCTCTCCCCCCTGCCCGCCTTCCCAAACAAAGTGGCAGAGCGACTGGTGGTCACGTGCCGTGCTCTAGTGTGTGTGTACGACGGCGTGGGGGGATGGGGTCCCATGTTCGAGCCCCTCGGAGCCACACGCCATCACCGCTCCAAGAGTGCTGCGGAAACCTTTCAACCCTCGGAAGGACAAAATGGCTGCAGAGCTGCCAGCATTTTTAAGAGAGAAAGTTCCTAAATTGATATACAAAAAAAAAAAAATTCCAGATTGTATTTATAATCTATATGAAATTAAATCGAAACAAAATATACAAAATATTAGTTTTTCCAGATTGAAATATAATTGTTTTCTGCCCTTTTGGTGCTCTAGGTGCATTAAAAAAAAAGGGGGGGGAGATAAGGAAAACCTCCGTAAATGCAAAATTTAAAAAAAAAATTTTATATTTTTATAATTTTTTTTATAAATATTTAAAAACAATTTTGGAAAAATTTTGAATTTTTATACGTCAAATTATTAAAACAATTAAAAATTTATACAAAAAGTTCCATTTTATAAATAATATTAATAAATTAATAACATTTTTGGAAGAGACACGTGTTAAGAACTTTCTGGGTCAAAGCAACTTAGCTATATTTTGTCTTATTTTTTAAATCCCGTATCGTACTCATGTTTCCAAGCGTTAAGTGGAAAATTGCAATTCCAATTGCAACGTAGGGGATTAACAGGGAGCGTGGGATTAGTGATAATGAATCTTCGTTCTGTACATGTACTGTATTTGCCTGTGATCCTTCTCAGACGGGATTGCAGTGACACGCAGATTATTCCATAATTATCATTACAAAGAATTAACCTGTTCAGGTGATACATTTTTCTGACGTCTTTACGTAATCGCAACCCACCTAAATAATTTAAACTTCACACAATACCACTGCATGTCATAACTCATAGTTGTAGAAAGGATAAGTTAATCAGAAAGCTCTCTATTAGGGCTTACCAATATCAAGCAATTCAAAAAAGGGAACACCTGAAGTCATCGTGCAACTGCAGCGCACTCGTGTTTTCTGGCGGAAGAGAAAATTAGGAAGTACATAAATCTCTCACGAGATAGAGAACGTCATGAAATGTTTATTACAGTGTTTGTGTTGCTTAAAATTACGGAGAAGTAAAGCGAAATATCTAGTCTGATGAAGAAAAATGAAGCGATTGCATTGTACGTTGGTTAAATGTGTGTATTTATAGTAAAATACGCAAAATAAAATGTTAAATTTACTCAAAATTTATGGGAAAAAATGTGGTTTGGAAATTATCCTATAGGTAGAACTAATCTATAAGTTTTTTGAACTATAAAACCAAGTTGACACTTGCAAAAATTTTTTTAACCACACTGAAAGTCTGGTCTATTGTGCATTATTTACCATTAAAAGTAAGTAAAAAACGGCGCGTTTGTAAACTGAGCTTCCGACAAGAAACCAAAACGGCAATGCAGAAAATTCGCTTACATGTGAAAACAGTAGGTTTTGTCTGCTCTTATCTGTATCTGTATCATACCGGTAGAATACCGTGTACAGGCATAACCTAAAGTGAGTGGCCCGAACAAATGGAGAGGAAAAAGTGCAGCGAACTGTTTTACTCTTTGGCGTACAGTTACAGTGCGGGAGGTTTGGAGGGTGCGCTGGCCTTCGGGCCTTAAAAACCTGCTCTATCTGCTTGGTGTGATCGACGTAAATGTTTAATCAAGTTCAAATGACCAGCTAACGGAATACGGCCACGGCTCACGGCGCTGTGGTGCTCGTCAGCGACGAACGTGAGCAAACGTCGCTACCAGAACCTCCTGGTCGTGAGCGGAAAACCCTGACGATCCTGCCGCAGCCACGCACGCGGTACGCGGCCAGTGGGAATAATTTATCACTCGAGTCATGTCGCCCACCCGGCGTGGCTCGCGGGTCTGCCAGTGCGGGGTGAAAAGGAGGTGAAGTGGCGTGAAAGGGAGGGGGGGGGTACAGAACACACGGAACGGAGGAATGAATTCGACGTGCAGGCTGGCCGGACAGGTCGCGATGCTCTTGAATATTTACATCCGGCAGAGCAGCGCCTTCGGCGACAATAGGCGGGCCTCTGCATCGGAACTCCGTTCCAGCAGCTGCCTCAGACACGGGGGGCGACGCACGTAGCCTCCAAACTGGGTCTCTGAATCTTTAATGCACCGGCGATCAGTGTTGCCGGCACTTAAGGCTCCCGCTTACAAGGCGCCTGCCTCTTTCCCCGCCCGAGGCGCTTTGCAATGGCCGCCCGTGCTGGCTCGCGAGCGGTGTCTGGAGATGGGCTGTCAGGAGAGAGGGGGGAGTCGATGCAGTTTGTGGTGGCGTGGGGGGATGAGAGGATGGCAGTGTTGGGAGGGAGGCGACGGGACTTAGGAGGGGTTGTATATATCGGCCTATCATTCCCTTAATTACATTTCTGATGCTCAGGACCATGCATGACGTTACGACGTTATAAATTGTTCTTTTTAGAAACATTTATCAAAGTAAAAAAAAAAAAAAAATGGAATGGTTAGGTGAGTCGTGTGGGGAGGAAAGAGGGGGATGATGGTAAGGTGGAGTGATGGTGTTTGGGTGTGGGTCATGGGTGGGGTGTCGGGGCATAATTATTAAATCCAATATGACCTGTCCTGTAATTTGGTTACATAATGGTAATGACATCACGATCATATTCGCCTTGAAAAGAAGAGTCCAGTAATATATAACACAGTATACATACACCTTTAATTTTTTAATACGTTATATCTAAAATTTAAAAATAATGTAATTTATATACTGCTCATCGTCGCTGATGTTTTAACAACTTTTGCGGATATTCAGCCACATTGAGCAGGGAGCATTTTCCCACAACAAATTTGTGTAAATTTTGTGATTGAAGGAGGGGGGGGGTAATTTTTGGGAGAAAAGGGCCATTTTCGAAACTATTAATAGCAGTTATGTGGACGAGTGAACTTGAGAGAGAGAGAGAGAGAGAGAGAGAGAGAGAGAGAGAGAGAGAGAGAGAGAGGCGAAAGCAAACAAGCAGTGGCCAATGAAATGTTCAACTCGTCAAAACACATAGATCATTGGCATTTAGCCTTTAACAAGCTATAATTTTGCGGCGTAATTTTGTTGAGTCTCTAAAGTTTTAATATAAATATAAACATATTTTCAAAATATGTGCTTTTATAAATCAACTTCTTTGCTATTACACACTTAACGTAGGTATTAATTTTTCGGTTCGGGTGTTGCAAAAGAGGAAATTTATGGAGTCAAATGTACTTACTGATTTCTTATAAAAAACTAACACTTCATAAACAATCGTAAAGTTTTCAGCTGGTGTACGGTACAATAAGCAACCAATAAAAAAATATATCATCATCAACCAATAGCATTGCCCAGGGAAAGGCGCTATCTGTATTAGTGCTAGCTTCTGTATTAGTACTAACTTCTGGATTTACACAACACTGAACATGATTTTACCGATTCTGCAACATGTCAGACTTGAGCGAGTATACTCGCAATATTATGATAAGGGTACAGTCAGTGTTTTTTCGCGGAAAANTTTTAAGGGAAAAAAAAAAAAAAAAAAAAAAAACAAACCAGTACACGGTAGAGTTCAATCCTATAAGCACCCAACAGCAGCTTGTCTATTGCCATTGGTTGCTGCTTGCTTGAGAAGCAGCTTTTATGTTTGACCGGGCCACTCAGAATTCTGCAACATCGGCACGGCTCCTACGTGATTCGTGTGCAGACAGTTAGCACGTGTCAAAAACGTAATCCGTCAATTAATAAACGTAAACGACCATACAGTGTTTTTAAATATAACTTGTGTTGAAATATTCTCGCGAAATTTCACTACCCTTATTTAAGCTGTTGATTAATCTGTGTAACATAAAATAAACTAATATATATATATATATATATACGTAACCCTCTAAACGCATTTCGGAGTAATTTCCTGATAAATGACGAACATTAATGACTGGCCTGCTGCGAACGTTTCTAAGAAGCGCCGACACACGGGCTTGGTAATCTCGCCGCGAGTGAGTTCGAGCGGTAAGCCACTACGTCTTCTTCCAACAAGTTATATTGGGAACGGCCGACGACGACTCGAGTCTCCTCGTCAGACCGCGAGGGGCTTAACGGCCGTTCCACCCAGCCTCGCTCCGGTGAGTGTCGAGCCGGATTGGAGGAGGGTTAGAGCTGTGACGTAATTGGGCCTACTACCGCGACATCGCCGACAGAGATTGGGTCTTCCCCGTCCCTTCCTCCAGAGCCCAAAACCTCCAGAGTTTCATCCGCCAGCATCCACTCCAGTGCATGACACCCCCTCCCCCCCACCTCCCCTAAGAAAAACGACTCCCGCACAACGCGAGAAGGCTGTCAAGGCAACTTCAACCCTCCGAAAATAAGAAACTNCCCCCTAAGAAAAACGACTCCCGCACAACGCGAGAAGGCTGTCAAGGCAACTTCAACCCTCCGAAAATAAGAAACTTTTTTGACTGTCTCTTTTGTGTAAATAAAAAGGAGGCGGCCGCTGCAGAAACGTCTTCCGCGATGACAGCAAAGCGGAAAAATTTTGCGTTTCAAGGAAGGAAAAAGAATACAGACTCGAGTTTAGACAATTTCATTATATCATTTTTTTTTTCGTCAGAAAACATCACGCCCAGGTACCGCCACGGAGTTTCAATTCTTGTTCCTGACGCAATGGAGACTTTTATTATCTTAGTCCATTTTCGAAACAAAATATGAGGAGATGCAATAGCACACATTTCGTTTTCTTTTTGTTTTCGTTCAGTATTTTGCCAAAAATATGGTGATATGGACACGGAGGAAGCATAGCATGACTTCAGTTTCATTTCAAAGAAAAAAACGGAGCAAATTATTTTTGCTTCGCAATTCCATAGAATTTGTTATGTTGGCAAACAAGGGAAATATTTTACTATTTTAAGTTTAGGAAAAAACAATTTTTGAAAGATTGTGTGTTGCTTTAGAATGGTTTTATATGTTACATATTGTTTCTGCATATTAGCTTATATTCTAGTTTAGAGTAAAAACTTTTGCAAAGTAAATATTTCTTTGAACATCTGGTTAGCAAATGTTTCCCAAAACCGACTTTTACACACCGGTATAATAGTTTTCAGCAAAATTTGATTACGTTTACATTTCGAAACTCAAGTTTTGGATGATGGCAGATATAAACATTGCTTGAAGAGGTAGATGCTGTTACACCTGGGTCAGAGGTGACACGGACAAAATTAGGCTTGCAGTAAATAGAGGTAGTGGCCTCGTATGACTGACAGGCCAAAGACGGAAAGATCGGAGAATACGAGTTGTGGCTATTAAGTAATAATATTAGGCACTAGGGCTGTGCAATATACTTCTAAATATATTTTAGAATCATGTTGATTATATAGGTATCGGTATGATGTGTCGCTTCTAATGAGTATTGATAATTGAATAAGATATATCGATATATCGCAAATATGGATTATTCTGATATTTAAAATATCGGCCGTACTAATGTTGCAAATATCCGCATCGCATATGTCGGTTATATGTATATCGAAGGCATTTGTCATATCGATTTCGCAAATATCGTATATGACCACGCCATCATCATGCATCGCTAAAGCCACCTGTTCTTCTCGAAAATATGTATGCTCACGCTAGACTTCGAGTTATTACGTGCAAGCCTGCAAATCTCACTTGGCTATTGGCTACGTGTCCGCGTGAGAAGACATTTCCTACTCGACTGGGCCAATCAGAATAAAGGTACTGTACGCTGACCGTCCGTGATTGGCTGGCAGAAAACCATCCAATCGCGATATTGTTTCTGAACTAATGGGTTTTGGAGTACAACTAGTCGTGGAATATTTCGCGAATAACAGGTGGCCCTACGTATCTCTAATATCGCATACAACCACAATATAACATATCGCTAATATCGGATGTCGCTAATATAAAGCGATGAGATTTATTGCTCTAGACAGTTGAACCATGTTGCAGTGTGATAAAATATTGCTTCGTGATCGATATATCGCCATTTTGTACAGTCCTACTGGGCACCCCTGAGGCTATTCGCTTTTTGGGGAACGAAAAGAGCGTAGGATATGTTGCTTTGATTATAGTCCATTCACGGTTACTTCCAACTTTTCTGAAAACCTGCGTAAGTTCTACTTTCAGGATATTCTTCCGCCTCTTGCAAACAAATCTTAACCTGTATATTTAAAAACATGGGAACTTCGTCAGCAGTCACATTAGTTGAGGTTACTTAGGAGTAGCGCTCAAACGCAGGTTATCGAGGTTCGAATTTTGGTGGAAATTCCAAAATTATTTTTTATCAACCCAAACTGTTTAATGTACGTGGAGCAAATAAATATTTAGTTGTACCAACCTAATCTTAAGTTGAATTAAACAAATCTTTACATGTACCAACAAAATCTTTGTCTGGAACAACCGAATAAGAACAACAAAATAATTTGTTTTCAGCAACAAAATATTTAATTGCCCCTATACAAACCAATAATTTTGTTGCGCCAGACACACAAATAAATTGTTTTCAGCAACAACATATTTAATTGCCTCTATACATACAAATAATTTTGTTGCGCCAAAAAAAAAAATTAGTTTGATTCAACAAAACCCTTTTTTCAGTGTATCTCTTTCCTTTGAGTCATTGGAGTGTTTCTCAACGACGGCAAAATAATATAGGCATGCCCTAGTGACGATTTTCCTCGGCATTATGTCCCAGCCCTTGATATTACTGGGGGTGACGCATATAGGTATCTTCCCCCTTCTCCACTTCCCCCCTTCGTTAGGGTTGCTGGTCCTAAGACCGCGTCAAGACGGCGAACATGTCATTACGCGGGGGGAGGGGGGTCCTCGTGATTGCCTCAGGGGGATGAGGGTCGATGTCAGCATCTCGCCGAGGGCTCGAACGCAATTTCACAAAGGATTTGCCACGAGGAGTCGTCGCATAGACGCGGTGCGGGGATCCATCAACCGGGACGCCCGGGTGTTAATTGGCTGGCCCTGAGAGGTCAGGTCCGCTGCTCCATCATCTTCCAGCTTCCCAGACAACCCCCCTCTTCTCCTGACACCGCTCTGCCCACACCTCTCACCGTCCTGGATCCTCGTCAATCCTCTTCGGCAGTCACGAGGATTGGCGGACCTCGTCCGTCTTCCCGTCCCACCGGCACCTAGTCATTTACCTCTGCATCTTCGAGCAACACCCTGTATATCGCCTTACCCTCGCTGGCCACTCTCAGTCTCAAAACACGCTAGGCAATATCGGGTATCTCTATCTCACAACAATTTCCTTGACTATCGTTAATTACAGGCAGTTCACGGTAAAATGAGAACTTATCACGACAACATTTCAAAAATNACAATTTCCTTGACTATCGTTAATTACAGGCAGTTCACGGTAAAATGAGAACTTATCACGACAACATTTCAAAAATGTCACTGCCATACCTGCGTATATTTTCACGAGCCTTCTGACTGGCATATGTCCATTAAAGTCGGTAACGATGGAGTGAAAGTAGTTTTAAGTCTATAAGTGGAATTGGGGCAGCAGTTATGTAGTGGTTAGACTAATTTCNAGTGGAATTGGGGCAGCAGTTATGTAGTGGTTAGACTAATTTCCTCCCACCTAGACGAGCCGGGTTCGATTCCCGGCCGGTTTGCTCCCGGATTTTCACACGTAGGAATCGCGTCGGACGAGGCCGCTGGTTTGTGGGTTTTCTCGGGGATCTCCCGTTTCCCCCGCCCTTTCATTCCGGTGCTGATCCATACTCACCTCACTTCACCTTCATCGACTCTCAAGACCTCGATGTTAAGAGCCGCCCAAATCTCTTCTCTCAGTTACTCACTTAACGTGGAATTTAAAACGTTAGCTAAAATTTGTAAAAACTTGAATTATTTATTTATTTTTTCAATTTTTTTAATGCGTATAAGTGTGATGATAAGCACATTTGTAAAATACTTACTTTTCTAATAATTTTACAGTTTCACTTGACCTGCGCATGGAAACAGTGGTGAGGCCCATTTCAATGTTAATTGTTCATATGGCGGAAGAATACACAATGTGTATAAAAGTAGATCTTAATCAGTACTTCCAAGAGTTGTCAGTTTATCGTGAAGAGCCTAAACAACTCTCCTTACTACATTTTACACTTGGCTAAGCTTCAGCATAAAGAAACTTACAAAACACACAACTTTCACAACCTCTTCGATGGAAAACTTTCTGTTCAACAAAATGTACTGTGTTTCATTTATTTGCGGATTGTTTAAATTATATTTAACCTTTACTACAACACACAATACTTTGCGTTCGGCGACGGAAAATTTAATTGCTACGCAAATATTGTAAAAATATGCGTAAATCACTGTCTGAGAAAGAACCACAGCTAAAATTTTGATTGGTGTACATTTTCAGATACGAATTTAAATATTATGAGAGCGCTGTTTGATCTACGTTAATAATCACTTCCTATTTATTTGTTAAAGGAGGAGACTCCAGCTTTCTGTTTTAAAACCAGTTCATTTAATGAATTTATATAATTGTTTTTGCGTCAAATGTGTTTAAACCCTTATGGATACGTTTGCATTATTTTTATATTAATGTTAGCGAACTTAGTTTTTTTTATAGCTACCACCACGTGTTAATTAGTCAGCAATCGAATTACTTTCGCATTCAACGAACAAGCAAGATAAATTAATAAACAGAATCCAAATAGTTTATTTAATAAGGTGGTTGCATATTTTTAACATATTTGCAAAATAATAAAATCAGAATTTTTTTATATCTCGTTTATTTAAATTTATGTTTTGTACTAAAATACTTTTGTCCTTGTGATTTTCGTCTTCCGTATGGAGTCTTTAAAATGTTCAGTGCAATGCGCGGTAAGCAGCAAGACATAATTGGAAAAAAATATATATATATTCAGGACTTTTGAGTTAATATGGGCGACTACGTGAAAATATGCAGTTGTTTATCTTATGTCACCTGAAGCTTGCGTCTCATAGTAAAATAAAAAAAAAACGTTCATCCAATTCTCGCCCCGAACTGCATTTATTCGGGCTATATAAACACGAGTCCTGGCGTGATTGCGAATATGAAGAGGACACTATCCTTGCACCAGGAACACCCTCGCTCTGTAGAAGCATAGGGCTTCTCGCTACTTTCTTGGTAAGTCTTGTACATGGAGACCGCCCCGTGTCACGGTAGAACAGCAACAACCAGAAGAAAACTCGCGCTTAAAGAAAAAAAAACCGCTAAGATAGTGCTATGAGAATAGGAAGTTACTTGTCTAAAACATAATCTAAAATTTTAAAGCACAACAATAAACATACAAGATATAGGCAAAAATAACGATCCAAAGACTGTGTTCGATGAGGGGTTTTCACACTTTTACGTATTATCTGTAGTATTTCTGCTGGGCGGACTATTTCTCAGAATATCGGTGACAAGAAATATGGCAGTGAATTTTCTAAAAAAGTTGGAGTGACGGTTGGCACTGAATCCAACAAATCCGTTCTTCATATTAACTTCTGTTTCATTTGTACGTGATGAAGAAATTGTTACGGATTTTAAAGGCTGTTAACAGTAAAATGGACTCTCTTGAAAAACCTGCTTCAGATCTACCTGTATGCACATTGTGTATTCCTCCGCAATACGTAAAATTAACATTGCCACGGGCATGATCACTTTATTCACGCATCGATTGAGTGAAGATGTAAAGTTACTAGAAAAGAAAATACTCGTATATCACGAATTTCCTTATTCGTACTCTTAGATACTTAAAAAAAAGCCATAATAATATATTTTAGTATTTCCCCATGTTTACCTAACATTTTAAATTTAACGTTTGGATATAGAAATACTTTCCCTCCGTCGTTGCCAACTTAACTCGGCGCACGCCACTCAGCGTGCCCGTTAAAATACATGCAGGTACGACATTTTGTAAAGGTAGATTTCAAAAGTGCTCAATTAACCATCAACTGCCTATACATGATTTCTCTCACTCTCGTCCTATTCCTATTGTCAATGGGGTATATGTCGGGGATGCACAAAAATAATAATTCATTCAATATTCACGCTGTATCACATATTCATTTCAAGTGCAAAGGACATATATACAAGTCAGCAGGTGTCGGCGGATTGAGAGTCGGATAAAACCCGGCTTTCTCGGAGTGACTACAGATCTGATGCACCTGAGAAATTCAGTTCACGACCCCGGAGGATGATAGAGAAAGTATGAATATTCTAGAGAAGGGAACAACTTCGAGCCCAAGAGTGCGTCTTGAGAACATGCCGCAAGTACCGGGTGCTTGCTAAGTTGAAACCAATCCTTACTGCATTTAGTGTGCACGAGTTGCTTTTTAAAAAAAAAAAAATATATATATATTTGTACAGAAAATGCAAGTCTGAAGACACGAAAGGCGGCACAGAAATCCTTGTTTGCATTCTCGCAAAATCTGATAAACGAACGTGCATGGCAAAAAAGTACGGGGTGAAAGATACCTGGTATCAAATGAAAAGACGACAAATGAACTGAGAAAATATCTGAAACATTCGACAGTAAATTTTGGTAAAAAAAAAAAAAAAACCCCCATAAATAATGTAACATACAATTACAAGACGCCGCAGGGGCATACCCGAGTTCGTCAGGGTTGCAGGTCTTATACAAATAAAGAACTAAATTTGATCTTTCATTTATTCACACAGCTATTATTTACAACATTAAACTATCAATCTCCACTATTATTCGTATTATTCTCAGAGGGCGCAGTATTAGAAGTATATCTCAATGTCTCTATATCGACTACTGTCAATTCACGCACATTATTAACGCACGCTCAGTCAGTATTTTGCCATAATTTGACATGTCTTACACTCACGCATTCAGTCAAATAGCCCCGCTTGTCAGTCGCACTCCTCACTGCACCGATGCTCGCAGTCCACATATTTTACTCCCGCTGGTCACTTCCGTTGTCACTCGTTACTTTATTCGCTCGTCGTCTGTCGCTTGAAGGTCGAACGATCGCCCAAACTCTCAACTCTCAAAAACTGCTGGCTCGGAGGCCGTCACGTCCTAAATATTCTCGGTGGCCAATATCTGGAACGTTCCCCGCACCCCGGGTCAGGCTGAGAGAGGCAATGCCAATGAACCAGAAAATTCTTTCAGATAAACGCAGACATTCAATCCACCTGAGGCCAGGAGCGCACGCGCAGAGATATGCTTATCACGGCGCCACGCCTTTGTAAATGAGGGATTATTGCCCGCGAGTCGTTCAAAAATTCCTTCGCGACTCACCGCCTTCTACTCACATCACTACTCCGTTCTGCTCGCTCCTGTGAGACAGGTCTAGGGAAGCGGCGGTGACCAGCGCCACGTAACAATACCTTTCAGAAGTCACGACTGTACGATAAATGTACTTCGTCTATAGTTCATTCACGGTTACTTCACACTTTTCTGAAGCCCTGCTAAATTTCTACTGTTGGTTACCGATTACGTATCCGTCCGCTACATGTAAACATAAACACTGCCATGTGACTTCTACGTTTTAACTGTCAAATAATTTGTTTACTCTTTACAGATTTTCAAAGATGTATGTCATATTTCAAAAACCATTTTGTACGAATGTCTACAATTCAGGCCTAAGACCATATTTAGGTAAAAGCTTTATGACTTTTTTCAATGAATTTATTTACGATAGTTCTTACAGTTATTATTTTATATTGTTAACATATTTGTTATACATTATATATGCATATTTTGCCGCGACTGTGTTTAACCCGGTTACAACTGTGGGGGAAAGA
The DNA here is from genome assembly GCA_002778355.1 of Clitarchus hookeri. Taxonomy (NCBI): domain Eukaryota; kingdom Metazoa; phylum Arthropoda; class Insecta; order Phasmatodea; family Phasmatidae; genus Clitarchus; species Clitarchus hookeri. Next base: position 138,633 of record NQII01003660.1, on the reverse strand, counting down.
GCTATACAATTTAACCTCTTGTTATTGTTGTGTGTGGGGGTGTTTAGTTACAATAACGGCCTCAGTTGGAACAAATATTAAAACGAAGGAGCAACCAGTCCAACGAAAAAAGACAGTAAATTCAAGCACGCAACTCGTCGCTTATTTTTTGTGTCTAACAGCGACAAACGTAAAAGATAGTGGTGAACATGCACACAAATAGGCCTACCGTAACTTTTATTCCGCTCATATTCTTTGCATAGGTACTTAGTTAGGTTTATTAAATTATTTATTTAGAATTTTCTGGCTGGGCTTAGTAGTTTGTTGGGATTGTGGCAAACAGTCAAATCACAGAAATATAATCACGTTACACTACTGTGTTTCAAGCACCTAGGGCGATGTTACGAGGTTGTGATAAATAAACAGACGTAAATTAAAATTATTAACTTCGTCATAAAAACAGTTCACGGTTACAACGTATAAATGACGCACGTCCAATATCTGCACTCACGCACACACACACCGGGCCAGTGTAACAACCTTGAGGCAGCCACACCCTCTCACACTCAACGGTCACTACACACATTACAGTATATTCATTACTGCAGTGGAAAAACATATTCATCACAACATCGTAACTTGCCTAGGTGGGTTCAAAAACACCACGTGTACGAACTTGATGTGGTAGTTTAAAACATTTTTTGGAGCAACAAAAAATTAACGCTTCGTTGAACAGCAACACGCCATGTCAAGTCGCCACTCTCCAGATGCCATTTCTGCCAACTTCGGATTTGTAACTGTCCCGCCATCACATAAAAATATATTATAATAAGTATTCAGCCAATAAAATCTCGTTTCAGTTATATATTACAAATTCAAAAATCATAATTTTTGCTGTAATTAGTATGAAATATGATAAAAATGAAAACATATATAATTTTCCTGCTAGCGGTGCAAATCTTCCTGAGAGAGAGAAATACAGAGAGACAGACAGAGAGAGAGAGAGAGCGACAAACTCCGCTCCGCCGACAGCCTATTTGAAGTTTCTTCCTCGGTCGAAAAAAAAACACCGTGTCACTGGGGCCTGAGTAACGTATTTTCCACTGATATTTTTAACTGTAACAATTAAATATGTTTCCACCGGGGCTACATAAATATTTAAATATTTCAATAGGCAACGTTTAATTTACAAATACGATACCAAAAACTCTGTTAAAACAACATTTTTACTAGCCGTTGCCAAAACATCCCTGCTCTCGCTGTTTTAATCGTATTTAATACGAAATAAATTTAACAAGTTATGGAAGATACTAAGTTAAAGTTTCATTTAATCAAGAATATAATACTTTAAGTTAATCACAGTGTTATATATTTATGGTATACAAGTTATTGAAAAAAACAGGTTGGCATGTTACTCCTAGGGTGATTTTTCAAAGGTTCGTTTCAAAACATCCGAAGAAACTTTGAATGGACTATACAAGAAAGAAGGTTCTGAGGAGTTCTAGTTTCTAAACTGGCGAGTGTGAGTTTCGAAAAAGAGTTCATTCTAAATTTCAAATAATCAAAAGACACCGTAAAAGTTGATAAATATGAAACAGCAATTTCTAAGAATAAGAAATAAGTAAAGTGATATTAATTTTTTAGTGCAATTAACAGACTTATCAAACCCGAGAGTTCCACTAACGAGATTTTACAGCCTCGCGGAAAGATATATGTAAATTGCTGGTCAGCAAGGTCTCTTTGTGTTTGATGACTGACAAAAAGAAGACGTATTTATTTGTAGGTGTTCATTTCAGTGCGGAGTTTCAAAATATGCAGTGTCTCCTCAAAAACTCTGACATTCACTCGGAAAGACACTTTAAAGCCTTCTTCTGTGTTGAGTAAGTGACATGCCGATACAGGGAAAGTTGGCTACCATATGAAATTTCCACTGGTAAAGAAACGTCTTAAGTAAGGAGGTCAGGGGACAAAAAAATTTAACTTTAAAAAATATACTTCGGAATTCTGCTTATAGGCGTTACATATTCAACCTCGCTAACAATTTCAAGACAAAAATGTTTGTATGGCGGAGAACGCGAGAACGCCTCTGAACACAAAGACTTGTTTTGTCTCCCTGAAGGATATAAATCACAGCAGAGACTTCCAAAAAGAGACATTCTGTCCTGGCGACAGAAGTGAAGTATTTCTCTGGAAACGTATGACTGAAACAGACGACAATTTTATTAAACTGCGAGCTGTATGTTAATGGAGTGTTACTTGACTGCAGACAAAAAAAAAATAATGGTGTAGAACAATACCAATGTTTTTGAAGGTAAATGTGTAAAGAGAGAGATGATAATAAATTGCAGCGTGTTTGTCATTCAACGGGTTTCTGCAAAAAACAAATAATAATATTCTTATGTGACCCAAGCCCAGTGACACGGAATCTGTGATGATCATGGATGGAAGCAGACATGATGATGGATAGCTTCGTAAGAGTTTCGACATTTACGTAAAATAGTTAAGCCTATCGTCTTCGGTCTGCAGGATATAAAAATGGCACGGAAAGTATTATGCTAGCTGTAATGTAAGAAAATAAACCGCGGCAGATCTACATAAAAAAATTTTTGCAGTTTCGCTACATCCGTCGCTACAAAGTCGCTACCTCCAAGTCGGTGATCGACTAGTAAGACAAATTATCGGCTGCTCACGGTAAAATGAGCATTTTTGAAAGCCCTACTTAAGAAAGACTTGTATGTACATTGTGTATTCTTCCACCACATGTACAATTAACGTTGCCATGGGACTGATCACTTCATTCGTGCGTCGGTCATGGGAAAATGTACGATTTTTAGAAAAGTAAATGTTTTACAGATGTTTTTATTTTTACACTTATATGCATTAAGGAAAAAGTAAAATAAAATATTTCAGTATTCACAAATGTTTACTTAACACTTGTAATTTAACGTTAGCATATGTAACTATTCTCTCTCCATCGTTGCCAACTTTACTGGCTGCGTGACGGTAAGTGCGCCCGTTAAATTATACGCAGGTAGGGGCATTGACATTTTTCAAAGGTTGACTTCAAAAGTGCTCAATTTACCGTGAACAGCCTATTATCACATATGAACACCAGATATATAAATTTCAGCGCTATCCTCCATACAAGCGTATAAAATAAATATTCATGGAAGGTACTGTATACATGGAAGGTACTGTAGGGTACACCAGTCTTAAAAACGAATTCTTCCACTATGTTCAATGGTTAGAGACCTGATCTGTAGGCTAGACAGCAAAGTCGTATGCACAGTCCTACAGATACCAACTTTATTAGTTCTATACAATGTCAATAGAAGGCGTTGATTCGGTCCTCATTTTATTTCATGTTTCTTATTGGCTGAGGGTTATCAGGAGGGATCGCAAAACGCTTACGATAAATAAAAAAAACATAAACGTACAAATTTTTTTAGTTCTCGCTTGTAGGGAAATTAATCAAGGAATTGTTCAGGTTTGTATCGATAGCTCAGAACTATTGTTTGCAATGAGCAAAACGCGCTGACAATTGTATTCGGAACTAGTCTGAAGAAAGATTTATTTTCGTATGAAAACACATTGCTGAAACGTTCAGCAGTTTGGTCTGAAAGAGAGTATTTCAGACGCTCTGCAGCGCAGTTGAAGCTTCTTGCAGGAGTAAAATAACAAAATTTCTGGGGAAAAAATAAATAAAATATTAAATTCGTTTTGTTATATAATTTATTACAGAATTATTGAGAATGCATAAAATAATAGAGTTTTATTATTTGTATATATAACGTAAGCTTGATATTTGAGAACATGTTTTCCAAGACTACAATTTCAGTTTAATTACTGTGACATTGTTAAATCTACTGTACCGATGTTTAATATAGTTTTTTGTAACATACTGTTACATTTTGCAACCATAGTAAATTCCCAATATCTTAAATCCTTTGTAGTAAGTATGTAAGTTATATTAATAAACCATCAAAATTTTTGGATCAAGAAATTAAAAACATTTTCTATTTTATATTTTTCCATATTTTGTAGTTACCTCAAAGGGAAAAAATCGTAATTTTTACCACAATTTTGCCAGTTTTTTTCTTTGAGTTTTAGAACAATAAACAGGAGCAAGTCTTACAGTAAGCGTAGTGCCAACCGCCAGCCGCGAAAAAACCAAAAATAAAACAAGCGGTATAACCTAAATCAGAAACTGCTAACGCATCCAATTAAGAAAGAATTTAAAGAAAAATCCAACGGTACATCGATAGTTAAAATGCGACAAATAACTCGACAGAAATAAGGGTTTTAAGTTCAGTAAAGATTCCCTCCAGGAACTCAACATTAGTTTTTATTTTTTCTCGTCTTCATTTTTTCAAGTTTGTGCAATAAATATACCCTATTCCAATAGTTTTCGGGGATCCTCTTTCAATCGAAATGAGTCTGGTGACTGTGGTTTTAGCAGTTTCTGAGTTACGTCAAACTTTTTGGTTAATTTTTGAGTTTTTTCGATTTCTCTTAAACCTTTATATGTAAATAGGATTCGTTTTAATTTCATATTGTAGATAATTAAAGGAGAATCCAACAAATTACCGATCATTAAAATCTGTTAAATTTTTCGCGACAAATAAGGGTTTTAAGTTCGCTGATAATTACCTCCAGAAACTCAATATTGGGTTTTTCTTTTTTATCGTCTTCATTTTGCGAAGATTGTGCAATAAATATAGCATATTCCTATAGTTTTCGAGTAGCATTGGATATGTGAACTCTCTCATGGTTTTTGCGATTGACGTAGAAATGTTTTACGTACATAATAAGACTTAAGTATTAAAGGCATCCATTTTCCGGTTACACCAAACAAATGTGGCTTCTCAAACATTTTACTTACATCAGTCAAAGTAAATTAGTATTTTTACTAATTTACGCCAAAAAATGTGCTTGCGTTTATTTCTTTCGGCTGAAAAGGACGCATCCTTCAGCTTCAAACAAAATGATAAATATTTATTGCTTTCCTGATATTCTAAACCGATAACCACGAGATCGGGAGGTAATGAGTCTGGGTGTTAGTACACGGAGCCCGACTGTATAAATGTACAGACGATAAGACGATAAACCAATGAATATTTTACTCAGGATACCAAGACGCGAGAACGAGGATGCATATAGGTGGCACAGAACTGTTAGTGTTAGATGCAGCTTTAACAGTAAACGTTACACTTAAAGGTACGCATGATTTACCATTTAGTAACATGCGTTACTGCACTGTCGTGTATATGCTTGAGCGCAGTTCATGATTACATTGCTACTGGGAACTACACGGCGTTCCTCAGCTGTACAACCGCTTTGCTGGTTGCTTGACCTGAGGGGCCGCGGTGGTGTAGTCGTTAGACTGCTCGCCTCCCACAAAGACTAACTGGGTTTAATGCTTCGCGGGGTCACTCCCGCATTTTCGCACGTGGGAATCGTGCCGGACGATGCCGCTGTTCGGCGGATTTTCCCGGGGATCTCCCGCTTCCCCCCGCCCTTGCAGTCTTGCGCTGCCCCTTATCACTTCGTTTTACCCTCATCGGCTCTCAATACCTCGATGTTGAGAGTCGTCCGAATCTCTCAACTCTACACAACCTCTGAGCCTTTACTACCGACTGCAAGTGTCCTAGGTACAAGCCCCACATGTTGTTTGCCAATGGCAAGTCAGAAAAACATGCAGTATCTTTGAGTTCAGTCTGACAGCGAATAATAACGTCAATTCCGAACGTAAGTATCAATTGTTAGAGATGGTCGTTTATCGCGGGAATAGGTGACAGTTTGTTTGTATTCAACAAACTGTACACATGTCGGACAGTTTTCTTTCCTTATTGGCTGTCATGCATGTATGAAGATACTAACTACCCTTTTTTCACTCGACCAATGAGGATTGTGGAACTATAAGGCAGAACGTTCGTGATTTTCTGTAAACATGAAGGAACAAAGTAGTTATAGAGTGTAATAGAAAATATGTTCTTGCGATTTTCCACCATCTCTATATAGCATCGTGCAAGGAAATAATTATTGTACGTGGAGCGCCTGACGGTTACGCAACCCGCCTTCCCCAGTAGTTGTGCGGTCAGCGTCTGACCAGCGAGTTAGGTATTTTCCTCGTTAATAGTGGGAGCGATTAGGGCTACAGCTTAACGCACATCAAGTGCGCCATCGCCCCTACGCGCTAGGCTCTGAACTTGCGTGGCAGTGTTCTCGTCGTGTAGCGCGTACCTTTGGAACTTGAAGTGGCGACACTTTAATTATATTGATGATAAATCCATAGCAAAGTTGAATACACACTCCTATTGTAAGCACTTTCGTGTCCGGGTAACATGTTTTACGACAGAGTAATCTAAAAAAAGCGATTTTTCATTAGTTTGGGGGGCTAGAAAATAACATATATGCGTAATATCTTGAAAGTTCTATCCTGTCTACTTCTGGGGACTTTTTTTTTGCAGGTAAACACATCGGGGACGACATGATTAATAGTGTCAAAAAACCGCATTTCCGACAAGCTGCAACGGAGTTAAAGCACCAGATAGGTTACTGCGGAATATATTCTCAACAACGAATGCTGTATCACATCATCCGAGGGACTTCCTTTATTCGAAGCTAATTGGAGCCGCGGTGGTTTAGTGGTCAGACTACTCGCCTCCTACCTAGGCGAACCGGGTTCGACTCCCAGCGGGGTCGCTCCCGGATTTTCGCACGTGGTATTCGTGCCCTGCGAGGCCGCTGGTCGGCGGATTTTCTCGGGGATCTCCCGTTTCCCCACCTTTGCGTTCCGGCGCTGCTCCATTCTCACCTCTCTTCACCTTCACCGGCTCTCAAGACCACCATGTTAAGAGCCGCACAAACCTTTTCACTCACTCCCTTACACACTGCACCCGTAGACTAAAAATGAGGCAGACCAATTCTTCGTCTTCTGTGCATGAAGCCAACATTGACCTACCCCACGCAACACATGGTCAACACTGATTAACGTGTTTGTTTACATCTTAATTTTCAAAAGACAAGCACTTCCGCATGAACAAAAACGTTTATCTATATGAACTTAACAAAACTTCATCACAGACTGACCAGAGGAAGCATACAATCATCCCAAATAACTTACTGTTCTAACCTCAAATCCTATTCACGTCGTTTATGATAGTCGTACTGGCAGAAAAAAAAACAGTCCAGTGCTGGGGACAAGGAGACTGGTTTTGCGCAGCTATCGTGATAATCTACTCCATATTCACTCTACGGTTGCAGGAAGAAATATTTGCCGCAGCTACCATCACTGGGTCGACAGAAGGATCATTTCCATACTACTCCCGTCGTCTGTCATGAAAAAAGGTGACCGGGGGTCACGCCCGCTGAAGATTCACAGTTGTGGTTCGGACATTTATCCTCTCTACCCCCTGGGAACTTTTCGTAATTTACGAGCACCTAGCCTCCACCAAAGTGGTTCTGGCACACTGTAATCACGAGTTATTGTCGCCCCGAGGCTTCGTATCCATAAACATGCGACGTAAAACTCGCACTTTGACCCGTCCCGTAAAATACAAGATATACGCACGTATGCTTCCAACTTATAAGATAAACGAAAAATAAAACATGCACCAATTTCAACTTTCCCTCGCACAGTTTATTTTTAACGCACGATCGTTTTAAAAGTTTCCTTGTATAGGATTTTAAAATTTAAACTCCCTTTTATCAAAAGTGATGTGTGAGAATTATTTCGAAAATTAATTCCATCGGTCAGAAAACATTAAGCAAGAAGTCAATATTAAGCCACACAAGGGGAATAAAAGTATTTACGTTAGTCCGAGTATCGAAATATAGTCTTAAAAAGTGTCTTAAATTGTTAACGTAATTTTTAATTTTATCCGGGAAGAAAAAGAAAAAAAAAACTCCTCTGTGAAAAATATCTGTGGTTGGCACTATCAGTCTTTTTAGTTTCGAATAGGCACATATGATACTTATTATCACCAATATTTTCCTAAAGCAGTCGAGATACGAAGGAATACCCTCTCCGCACAATCATGGCACCAAAAATAAAAAAAAAAACTTGTCGTTGTTAAGGCAAAATGTGTTTTCTCAATACAACGCGAAATTTTGCAAAGAAGTATGGAAGTCACAAAAGAAACCGTGACCATATGCCGTTCTGAAACAAAGCAAAATATAAAATAACTGCACGAAAGCTAATATGTTTTCCAGTTAGGGACATTTTCAAATGATTTTACTGTATAGAATGAGTACATATCTAACTCCAAATATGAACGACATATATTCCATGAGGCCTAAAGTAGGAACTGAAAATTGACATACGTTATAGGCCTACGTAAATACTCTCATTTACACATATACATTCAGAAATAAATTACGTTCCAAGGAAACGTAACTAATTTGACGTTTTTTAAGTTGTGTACGCGCGAGGGTTTAGTGCACATTAATTACAACTGAGAAGCTTTGCAATCGCTTACTTTTGGAAATGAAATTGTCGCAGTAGTATACTGGTATATTAATTCAACCACTCTAGTTCAGGAGTAGTTGGAGAACTAGAAGACTGGAGTATTAATTCAACCACTCTAGTTAAGCAGTAGTTAGAGCAGTAGGAGGGAAGTCCCTATTTGGAAGAGAATAGTTCATATGCACTTAAGCTCATATTCATTACTGTGCATTCACCGCCTCTTACCCGTGAATTAATAACAGGAACAGTCTGCACACGGCTTCATTATTGTCCTGAGAAGCACATAAGGGCGGTTGCAGTACAGCGTTGCCACATCTATCCCGGATTACTCCAATTAATTTACAGTAATTTCGCAGCTGGGAATTAGCCAGCTGAATCGCGTGCAGGCATTAGTTAAAGGCGCTTGTATACCTCGTGCACGAAACTGGGTAGCACGCTTTCCAAACAAACACACACGCAATATATTTCCACACGAAGATCTATCGCACTTCAAACTAGGGCGGAATGCAATTTCCGTCAGATCACGCTTGTTGCGAACAGTGTTTTGAAACTCTTCAACATGGTCAGAAACGACATTCCTGCGAAACTACTATAGGGCCCTGCATTTAACCTTGCTACGCACTGACTCACCACTGAAAGCCCCGCAGGTACACGCAGCACGGCGAGAAAACTGCACGCCAATTCAGAGCCCTGCGCGTAGCAGCGATCACGCACTTGATGCACGTGGCATAGTCGCCCTTATTGCTCTCGTGCTTCTCGGCCTCAAACCTGGAAAACAGCTTCAAGTAGACGGGAGCCTTAAGCGTCCCCTCACCCCTCTTTTTTCGCGGAAATTGTGCTCGTAACCTAACGTTTTCGGGAAAATTTTTTGAAATTAGTTTCTAATTAAAGACATGGTGTATCTGTCATAAATACTTAATGAGTTTGTTTTTAGTTTACAATTTCGTAAAATCCACGTAGCATCACTGCCGGGGATATTTAAGTTATATGTTTATTAAAATGTTAACTTCGTGCATGCTCATTATTACATATGATATTATAATGCATGCGAGAAATGCGTTCAACATTTTATGTATTTACGTGACGGAGTCACTAATCTGTGAAACCCGCTGCTAGAACACCGGGAAATATTATCATTTAAGTGGAAATGTATTTTTTATACTGGGCACTCTTGAACTCGAGCCACCTTTCCTCTTGTTTGCTAGCTTTCGGATCTGACCCTGGACATCACCACAAAGGTAATTACTGAGAGATAAGTTCTAGTAATATCTTGAAAGGACTTTTTGGAACGAGCTGGTGCAAACGATATTGGCACTAAGCATTCCAGAATCAGCCGATGTTTGTTCAGTGCAAGAAATATTTTTTTATAGGAATTGTTTTAATGCAAACAGATCAATTGAGCCGATTTATTAGATTCGATTTCCCGAGAGTAACATTGAGATTTAAGTGGAAATAATCAGAGTTTTAGATAACGTAGTACACTTTCATTCCCACATTAATTCATGGTTTTTGATTTTGCAAATTAGAAATGGTTTGCTACGCAATGTACTTTCAGCTGGCAGAGAACTCGTCTCGTCAACACAACAAGTAATCTGTAGGCTTTGTGCTCGGTCACAGTGATATGAACCAGTCATATCGTTATGAGCTTGCAATCAGGCGATCACATTCTCAGGAACGTAACACCGGTAATTGGGACACGAACCGAGCGCGCGAACCACAGCACAAGGAACCTCTTCCAACTTGGTGGAAGGACTTGGAGTTCGTTAGTCGACACGAGCCCAATATTAAGGCGGGAATCGCCGCGGACTCGGTCTTATTGTCCTTGCTCGCCAAGGAGAAGACGCCGGGAGATGGAGTGAGCCAACCGCAGTAATACGTATACAGTCATCAGCCTTCGGAGTCATGAGTCAAGCTAAGAAATAGCATCCAAACTAAATAATGTTCTGGGGGTTACTTAAATTATATCTAACTTTTACTGTTTCTCTGAGCTCCTCCGATTTAACTTATACTTCATGTAACGAGTTGTAACTAATATTTAAACAATACAACACTAACCTAACCAACCTACTTCGTTCTATCTCTGAGTACTACGCATCCACTAAATAATTAAAATTACAATTTAAACTAAACATAAAATTTTTTAACAATATCGTAGTCTGGGGTACGGGAGGTTATAGGTTAGAATCCTAGGTAAGTTATGGGTGTTAGTTTAAGTTGGGCCATAAGTTAATTTATAAGCCTTCAGGCATAACACAGGGATACGTTAATAAGCCCTTTCCAAACCAATTCAGTCCAATCCAATCTCGTTTGGGTAAGAGAGAGGGCAAATATCTCCTGCTTCGTCTTGCTTCGCACGCCCTGGACGTGTCCACGACCGAGCACGGGAAGGAAGTAAGTGAAGCCGGAAACCAGGTCAGATCTTATTGCGGGAGTGCAGGACTCGGATGACGCTGGGGCAGGATCTAGTGCCCCTCGCGGCCAATACGTCAAACTTCCCCCAGATCCCTTGCGGCAAGGCTAGAGAGGTTTCCAGGGTAGATGCTACTCTCCTCGTGGTTGTAAACTCCCAAGCAGGAGAGGTGACGCAGAGAACATGGCAAAGTAGAGCGAGAGAGAGAGAGAGAGAGATACAGAGGTGGCAGAGAAGGGAGCAGAGACAGACAAACGCGAGGAGCATGGGGAAAAACGAAAAGTAGTAATAAAACTAGTAATAGTGGTGTCCTTTCATACATAAAGACTTATTGTTATTAGAAATTGGAAGGTTAGGAATCTAGAAACATCGAACTCGCGACCCCCCGACTGCGTAAGACACGCTCGGCAGAAGATAGACAAATCTGATCCATCACACACCTCGTATGCTTAACAGCAAATACATGCAAACCAGTACCCTGTCTTCGTGGCTGACCAGGCAGAAAATAATCCAAAGTTAAAAATTCTTGTTTGTTTATACACGCCGATGACAGGTTTACGACAGTAACACGGCGATTGTTTGTGTTAAACACGCATTCATCTGACTTTGGCAATTAACGTATTAAAGTGATTTCACGAGTGGCAGTTGACGTATGCATGATTGTACACAATACTGTCAAGTCTAGCACAGGTAGGTCAACTTGTTGGGCTTTTGGTTAATTTCCCCTAGTTACATGTATTTACCGGTTTTTTTTTTTCCTTTTTACAGTTCACTGGCTTGTTTGTCTGTCCTGCTCCGTGCGAGAACGAAATTTTTCTTTGGTACACGTGAAACTGCAATTTTATTGTTCGTGTGATGCGTTCGCACTTTTATATACTTGTCAAGGCTAATAAAGAAAATTTAAAATCAAATCAAATCAATCAAGGTGAACTTGCGAATTTTTCACGTGTCTGCCAATTACGCAAAAAAATATTACGCTGCTGCCTTGGGATGTTGTTGGCCCTTAACTAGCTTACTTTGTAATCTATAAAGCATGTGCTTAACTGTATCTAAAATATTATGTTGCTAGCAACAAGTTTTGCAAAAAACAAATTACGTGTTTGTTTACCCAAATTTTTGTTTTGCGAGCACCTGCATTTAGTCATGCGACCGGATTGTCCCCTTTTAGAACATCGTACACTTGTAAGGTTCGATCAAAGCATCCAGACTCAGAAATAAAAAATGTTATTTTTTTTCCTGTGTCTTGGTTTAAAGGCTGAAGCAAGAAGCTAAGAAGTAAAAAAAAATTGTAGTAGCTACGGCATTGGTTATGTGCACCGGTAAAGGAGAAAAACAGCATCTGGTGCGCGATTTTATAACAGGTGCCTTCCCCCCTTCCCATCTTGGATTGTAATCTGTCAAAGAAGAATTCTCCAATACCTTGCTACGGGCCCTTGTTATCTTCTTTTCCTTGATACTTCTCTCTCCTCCTTCCCAAATCATCCCTCTCCCCTTCGCCATTTGTTTTATGTTTGTTCGGAGAGCTGCGCCTCGTCTGGGGTGCAAGAACCGGAGAGTAAAAGAACCTTACTATCTCTCTATCTCTCTCTCTCTCTGTGTCTCTGAGGAGCGTGACCCCGTCTCAGTGACCCCGCGACCTTTTACCCGGGTCCACCAGTCGCCGTCGGCTAAGCGGCCGAGCCTGTAAACACGACGGCGCCCAGGGGAGGCACGGCAAGAGAAATTCCTTCCAGTAATTGGGCGGGAACAACCCCCGTGCAACCCCCAACTCCTTCACCCCCTACCGTGGCCGGACTGACGTCGCAGGGAACCCAGGGAAGACCGTCTCAATAATGCGGCTTCCTGAGCCCGCCTGCGGTACAGTCACCGCGAGAAACACGACTCGGTTAAGGCTCCCGCCTACCTGGAGTTTCTTTCCCTGGTTTGAGGCCGAGAAGCACGGGAGCAATAAGGACGACGCTGCCATGCGCATCAAGTGCGCCATTGTCGCTAAGCGCACGGCTGTGAACTGACGTGCAGTGTTCTCGTCGCACTGCGTGTACCTATGGGACTTTCAGCGGTGATCCTATTATTTTATTGGTGGAAAGTCTGTAGGAAGGTTCAATGCAGGTCCCTTGAGTGGTTTTGTATGTATCTGGAGAGTATATTTTGAGATACAGCGCTTTGAAAAAGCCGTTTTGGAGTACTCTGAAATTGTGTTCCTAACGTGCGTGACATTTTGAAAATACTCAAAAGCCCTCGTCTGAAGTGTGTGTTCCTTTCGTGTAAAAACGTGTACTTCAAACAATCTGCAACGCAGTTATAGCACCAGGTAGACGGGAACCTTAATCCCAGGCACGGGACACTCCGCCCTGTATCAGGACACAGCAGAGAACACGTCACAATACATAAGTAAGTTGAGTTGAGAGATTTGGGCGGCTCTGAACGAGGTCTTGAGAACCCATGAGGATGAAATGAGATGAGAATGGAGCAGCGCCGGAATGCAAGGGCGGCGGAAACGGGAGATACCCGAGAAAACCAGCCGACCAGCGGCATCGTCCGGCACGACACCCACGTGCGAAAATGCGGGAGCGGCCCCGCCTGGAATTGAACTCGGGTCACCTAGGTGGGAGTCGAGTAGTCTGACCACTACACCACCGTGGCCCCCGTCACTGGTTACGGTAATTTCGAAGTTGTTTTATGTGGAATACCAGATGTTAGCTGCTTAATTTTGTTTAATGCTACTAATTATTTACTTTTTCATTTTGATAAAAATCAGAAATTTTTTCTGTTCGTTATTAGTTTAGCAGTTTTGAAAATCTTATTTATGGTATATTTTCCGTCCATTTTTGTATGCTTCGTATACATACGAAATAAACATCGCCATTGACCCTACCACTTTCTTCATGTGCAGATCAATTCTTACTAGTTTTCTAGGAACGTTAAGTACGTTAGTAAGAAGCTTAATTTTACACTTTTTGGGTGCACAAAACAGACAGAAACAACATCAAATAAATTCAGCTTCGGGAACTCTCAACGCGACGATCATGTAACTGCGTTTCTTACACCGCAGTCGACTTGCAGGAAGCACGTTTGTCACTATTTCCCTTTGAAATATACATAGTTATGGCCGGGTTTTATTTTTCAGAAGTTGGATTTAAAAGAGCTTAAAAAAAGACAGTAGGATTTTTAGTTCGGTGCAGGTTGCCTGCAAGTGCAAGATGTATTGGAAACAGGTACTTTACAGATTGCGTAGTTGAGGCGGAGGAAAATGCACGCAGTCGGACGACGTGAGCCGTGCCGTGCCGCTCGTCGTAAACGAAGGACGCGAGCGAGGCTTTCCTTCGTCAGCATCTGCGCCGTCTTGTTACGGCGTCGTCGGCGCCTCGGTGCGTCGAGGCGCGCGAATTAAATTGCCACCGGCCGGCGCCGAGCCGGGGCTCGCCTCCGTGAGGGACAATATCCTCTTCTCTTCTGAAACACTGAACCTATCCTCGCGAGTACCTGCGTAACTACTTCCGCCCGGGAGGAAGACGAGACTGTATCTCGACTAGCATTTGAAGGCTTTATTTCAGTTCTCGGTGAAGGAAGGTTTTCCAATGCGGGACGGAGACACAGTTTATTTATATCTACCCCTCTCTCGTTCTCTATACCTCATTTCGATACTGCGTCTCTCGTTTCACGGTACAATAAAAATGACTGTGCTGATCTCAAGTGTTTAAGTTTGGAGCAGTTTTTAACTGTTAAACTGCCGG
>NQII01003660.1:27310-123986 GCA_002778355.1 Clitarchus hookeri | reverse complement strand
GGGGGGGGGGGGAGGAATAAAGGTTCTTATAAAAATTCCAAACAAAATAAACGTTACTTGAAAACAAATTTTTAAAATCCTTGCGAACAGGCTATACATGTTATGAAAGCATTTCCGCTGTAAGGAACTTCTTAAAAAATTCGTGAAGAATACATTCTATTTGAAATATCTATCTTTTAAAATTGACGCACTAAGGCTAAATTTTTCTCAACATATAAATTTCGCAGGTGCCAGATGTCATACATGAGGTGTTTTTTTCCAAAGGTTTGATCCAAAAAGTGTGCAGAATCCGCGAATATGCTATATAAAATAGTTAAGTATGTGTATTTACAATGAAATACTTCAACATCGAAGTCAATTTTATTCAACACTTGTGTTTAAATAATTTTAGTTTGGAAACGAGCCGTTAGGTGTCACTAAACTGTGAAGATTTTTCTATAGTAATTAACAGATCATACACTCTTGAAAGTCATTTAACCTACGTAGTAAAATTTGTGCCATAATGGCATTAATAAAAAGAATATAAACATGACAGCGTAGGGTTCATCGCTGATTTTGTAATCTCGGTATTAAAAAAAATGAACGAAACTGCGTGGTCGTAAACAGCCTGCAACCAAACCGCAAAATGGCGAGTGAGTGAGTAACTTAGTGAAGAGATTCAGGTGACTCTTAACATCTACTTCTATCTTCCGACGAGGACGAAGAGAGGCGAGTAAGGAGCAGCGCCGGAATGCATCGTCCGGCACGATTCCCACACGCGAAAGTCCGGGGGTAGCCCCGCCGGGAATCGAACCCGGTTCGCCTTGATGGGAGGCGAGTAGTATGATCACTACACCACCACGGTTCCAGACGACGAGAGACTGGTATGTCGTACGTGGCGCTACAGCTGTACAACGTTGAGGGACTAAGCAGCTTCGCGTGAGGTTTTCCTCCCCCCCCCCATCACCAGCTGCTGATATATGTTAACACAAACAATATACAGCATATGCAATTCTACAAAACACTCCAGTAATGGCGAAAGCCGGGCACTGGCCTCACACATTTCTATCTGGTCCGTTGTGTCTCACCTCCGTGTTGTTAGGGCTGTCTCCTAGTGAAGACCGAGCGAAGTGGCGCGGTGGTTAAACTTTGGACTCGCATTCGGGGTTCGAATCCCGGTCCGACCATCCTGATTTCGGTTTTACATGGTTTCCCTAAATCACTCCAGGCGAAGGCTGGGATGGGTCCTTAACAAAGGCCAAGGTTGGTTCCTTCCCATTCCTTCCCCAAGCCCTCTCTTCCTGAGCAACTTGCTGCGTCTCTAATGACCTGCTGTTGACGAGGCGTTAAGCCCAACTACCTACCTACCTGCCTACTTACCTGCCTACCTACCTAGTGAAGGTCTTGCTTGTGTTTGTGTGTGTGTGAGGCAAATATCGATGAAGTGCTACGGGCCACGCCAGCCGGCGCATGTACAACAATATCGCCTCTACGCGCAAAGCTGGAGACTCGCGTGCATTGTTCCCGTCGCGACGTACAGCTGAAACTATGCTACTCTAAGCGGCCGCCCTACTATCTTATTGGACGCAACAGTGTAGCACAGTCCAGTGCACTCCTCTGTCGAAATGTCACACAGATCCGGTTCGTATAAATTTGAGAAACATGAGTTTTAAAAAGTTGTTTACAGCCATGGTGGAGGGCATTAAGATAACGTTTAAAATGTGCGTTAGGTCTTGAAAATGTATTTTCTTTTCGTAGATAAGTATTTTGGACACACGTTTACTGTTTTCATGGAAAAAAAACTGGCATTTTGAACACACTGCAATGCAGTTCAAGCGCGAGATAGATGGTCGCCTTAAATAATCTGCGGTAATACTTGCCATAATTTAGAGCCTACAAAGTGAATACCGTCAGCCACTTCAATGGAGAGCGGTGTTCTGTTTTGCAATCCCTCTCTATTCTCTCTCTCTCTCTTGCGCCTTCGTATATGGCATGAACGCAATTCCAGAATCTCTGAATTCCACCTGCATTAAGTCGCAAGTCGCCTTGCGCTAATGGAATATGCATTTGCATGGCGTTCGTCTGATAATCAGCGTGCGGAGCTCTCACAGAGAACTGACTGAAACATGGCGCTGCTGACTGACGAGGGCAAGGAGGAGGGCGATTTGAGGCCTGTAACACTGTTTGAGGTCGCCACCCACCTGCTGCTGTATCGCGCGTTTGAGGCAGGGAAGCACGGGAGCGATAAGGGCTACATTGACCCGCGCGCGTAGTGCCCCATCGCTCCTATCCACAAGGAGCTGAACTGGCGTGCAATGTTCTCGTCGTGCTGTGTATACCTATAGGACTTAAATGGCGACCCTGTAATTTTGTCGGCGGAAAGTCTGCAATAAAGTTCAGTGCAGGCCCTTGTAATAGTTTTGCAAGATTACGACCCGTATATTATGAGATACAGCAGCGTGGAAAAGCCCTTTTAACACGTTCAGTCACAGTGTTTACGATCGTGGACATGTTGCACATTAAGGATATTTATGGCCAGTTCTGTACACAGTGAGAATTAGTGCCAAATGATATTGAGAGTTTGTAATTTAATGCAGTGTAACATAATGTAATGTAACATAAAGTAATGTAACATAATTTAATGTAATTCAAAATAACTTATAATAATATACACTAAAGAGCCAAAAAAAAACGGGTACACCTGTCTAATATAGTGTAGGGCCCCCCGAGCACGCAGAAGTGCCACAAGACGACGTGGCATGGACTCGACTAATGTGCAGGAGACAATTCACACCATGAATCCAGCAGGGCAGTCCACAAATCCAATCTGCGCCAATTTGAGAAATGGTTGCACGTCTGTCACGTTTAATGATTCTCGTNATTAGTGCCAAATGATATTGAGAGTTTGTAATTTAATGCAGTGTAACATAATGTAATGTAACATAAAGTAATGTAAGATAATTTAATGTAATTCAAAATAACTTATAATAATATACACTAAAGAGCCAAAAAAAACGGGTACACCTGTCTAATATAGTGTAGGCCCCCCCGAGCACGCAGAAGTGCCACAAGACGACGTGGCATGGACTCGACTAATGTGCAGGAGACAATTCACACCATGAATCCAGCAGGGCAGTCCACAAATCCAATCTGCGCCAATTTGAGAAATGGTTGCACGTCTGTCACGTTTAATGATTCTCGTCAGTCGTCGTTTGTCCCGTTCGTTCACGATCTTTTTTCCGGCCGCAGCGATGTCGAAGATGTGATGTTTTACCGGATTCCCGATATTCACGGTACACTCGTGAAATGGTCGTACGCGAACATTCAAATGTTATCGCTACCTCGGAGATGCTATGTCCCATCTCTCGTGCGCCGACTATAACACCACGTTCAAACTCACTTAAATCTTGATAACCGGCCATTGTAGCATCAGTAACCGATCTAGCTTCCAACCGCATCGCGTTACTCTGATTGGTTCCATACCTCTGTTGTGGCATACGCACGCCTATACAAGTGTTTTTTNTTCCAACCGCATCGCGTTACTCTGATTGGTTCCATACCTCTGTTGTGGCATACGCACGCCTATACAAGTGTTTTTTGGCTCTCCAGTGTAATTCAATAGAATGTATTATTATAGTATATAATGTAATGTAATATAATGTAACAATNTTTTTTTGGCTCTCCAGTGTAATTCAATAGAATGTATTATTATAGTATATAATGTAATGTAATATAATGTAACAATTTTTGAGACGTGGAGGACTATACTCCAACCTTAAGCAGGCACGTTTCCATTACACTTGGTAAAGTAAAAAAGATAGCAACGCGTTGTGGCTGTAAAACCGCCATAGGGAATAAATGACAAGTCTGAAATATTGGAACCGGATGCTACGTAATGTTCGCGGACAAGTCGTTTCAGTTCTGACGTAATTCCTCGTGTTCTTGCGGCAAAAAGCCTCTAGCAGCCGAGGGCCTGGCTTCGTGTCCGCACACGTGAAGAATGGACGGTGAACGAGGTAGAGTAGCAACACGGATAGATACCAACCGGTTGATCACATCTTGCAACGTCTGCAGCTCTACGCTGACTCTNGAGGTAGAGTAGCAACACGGATAGATACCAACCGGTTGATCACATCTTGCAACGTCTGCAGCTCTACGCTGACTCTGCTGCAAAAAAATACCTCCACCCTTAATGTATGAACGTCTAAGTGATGACCTGCTGTAAGAAAGTACGGCTTAAGTTACAACCGAGATCAGTCATAACTTCTGTACGATATTCATGGTGAAAGCTGACCCGAATTTATTATTATTTTTCGTTTTTTTGTGAATAATTAGATTTTTCCAACTAGCCTATATTGAATATTTTGAAATACAATAATTTTTATACTGTTTTGGCGTTTTCGCAGGATTGTAATAAAGTGTGTGTGTGTGTGTATATATATGTTATATATATAATTAAAATGTATTGCGTCCGTTGCTAAACATAAGTAATAATACTGGTCAAAATANGAGGTAGAGTAGCAACACGGATAGATACCAACCGGTTGATCACATCTTGCAACGTCTGCAGCTCTACGCTGACTCTACTGCAAAAAAATACCTCCACCCTTAATGTATGAACGTCTAAGTGATGACCTGTTGTAAGAAAGTACGGCTTAAGTTACAACCGAGATCAGTCATAACTTCTGTACGATATTCATGGTGAAAGCTGACCCGAATTTATTATTATTTTTCGTTTTTTTGTGAATAATTAGATTTTTCCAACTAGCCTATATTGAATATTTTGAAAGACAATAATTTTTATACTGTTTTGGCGTTTTCACAGGATTGTAATAAAGTGTGTGTGTGTATATATATATATATATGTTATATATATAATTAAAATGTATTGCGTCCGTTGCTAAACATAAGTAATAATACTGGTCAAAATAGTTGTGTTTTGACTACTATAGGTATTATACTTGTATAAATGTATATAATTATAAACTTTTTGAAAATATTTGGTAATAACTGTAAGCATAGTTGGCACCAGAGCACCTTCGTAGTTTTTGTGTTGTTGACACACGTGCCAGAGAATTTATGCGATTATCTCGTTTAACCTATAATAATTCATTTATTTGTCTTTAATATCCGCTCTTTATTATTTGGTTTTTAATAACGTATGATTTTAATTTGTGCTCACTTTCTCGCTGTACTTTTTTTGTGTGTTTCGTGCACGTGTCTTTCCTTTGCCGCTCTATTCTTACGTTGCAGTATTTGCACATAAGAATTGTTTTCACATTGTCGAAGACGTAGAATCTTTCACTCGCAAACTCTGCCGTCCTGTCGAAAACCGTCACAACCATTTTTAAATAACGTTTCACAATTGCGCAAAATATCTGACTCAGTATACCACAACACCATTTTAACGTCTGTTGCAATTTCGATCAATACTGAAGATCTTGCCTTCGATGTACGGGAATTTATCGAAAGTCACTAACAATCGATTGTAAATAGACAACAACTATCGATTCAACAAAATACTCGCATTTAGGGTTTATAGAATGAAATTTTTTTCGCTGGCATCGCATATTCTTTTGTGTAAAATTCTCAAGATTAAAAACTTTACGCTTGTGGAATATCCATTAATAATATATACATGACTTTTATAATGGGTACGTGCATGTGCGAACACATCTACACACACAGTGGAATGTAAACATTGCATGTAAACATTGCCATGTGACTGCCACATGTCAGTGTTTGTTTTCCTTTGGCGGAAGGATACGAAATGGGCTTGAAAGTAGATATTTAGCAGGGCTTCAAGAAAGTCTCTTCCAGTCGTGAACCGACTATAGTATTGTGCATTGGTGTGACTGGACTGATCTATATTATTAGACTACATAATTTATGTCAGCGGGTCTAACGGTTTATTAAATTGATTAGTGGTAGTTTTTTAGTATTAGAGACGATTGTAATTGAGTGAATTACAGAACACTGAGTGAGAAACAACTGTATAGTTTTTTTTATAGTATTAATTAGGAAATTTAATTTAGTTAGTTTTTTAAGACCTACATACTCGCGAAACTTGAAACGGCAAAGCGCATGGTAACAAATATATAATTGAACGGTAATCCCCCCCCCCTCAAAATGTGGAACTAACAAAATAAAACTTCCTTGTTTTTTGTACTTATTTATTCTTCTTGGTAAGTATTGAAAAATGCACGAGAACAAGGCCAGAATACGATATAAACAAGAGAAGGGATGATTGAGAAAGTGTATTGACTTGCCAAAGAGTCGTGAAGAAGGATGTATTACCTATCGTGTAGGCCCGCCTATAGCCCGGCGAAGTGCAGAAACTCGTTGTGGCATCGATTCCACACGTGGACGAAAAACCTTTGGATATATGTTGACCCACGCTCTCTGAATAGCTACCCACAGCTCTCTGCTATTTGTAGGTGCAGGATCTTGGGTGAGAATGGATCTCCTCTTCCAAGTCCCATAAATGCTCGATGGGATTCATATCGGGCGAACGAGGTGGGCACAGTAGTCGTTGAAACTCTCCAGAACGCTCCTCGGACCAGTTCTTGACAACTTGTGGCGATGACTCGGTGCATTATCCTGCTAGGATGTCCCATCCTTGTGGGAGTACGTGAAGTCCATGAAGGTCTGCGATGCAATGCCATGACCAGCACACACTCACTCACGCCATGTCAGAGCTCATCTGATACAGGTCTGGGCACTTCTAAGACGTCGCGATACAGCGGCACCACCGGCTATTACCTTTACAAACTGAAATTCCATGACTTTCAGCATATAAGTAGGGCCATTTGTTTTCCGCTACACGCCAGTTCAGAAGCAATATCACGGTTGGATGGTTTCTACCCGCGCGCGTCTTCAGTGTTTGCCAGCCAATCATGGACGTTCAGTGCCAGGGCAACTTTATTCTGATTGGGCACAGTCGAGCAGAAAAGACATTCTCACACATNGACGTTCAGTGCCAGGGCAACTTTATTCTGATTGGGCACAGTCGAGCAGAAAATACATTCTCACACAGACACGCAGCCAATAGACAAACGAAGTTTCCAAGCGTGCACGTAAGAAGTGGAAGTCTTAACTTGAACATAAATCTTTTCGCGTAATACAGATAACCCAACATATCAGTATATCTGTGGGATATATGACCTCGGTCTCAGTCAATTTGCTCCTTAATTCTCAGCACGTGATCAATTCATGACCCTAAACGACATGTGCAGACACGGTTTTGGCGAGTCAGAACACATCTCGGCTGTTGGGGGCCAGGTGAACAGAAGGTAGTGAGGAATGCCGCGGCGAAGCCTGACTTGGAGTAGGAAGCAGCAGGAGTAATTCAACTCCCCCAGCCGGTCGGGCGGTCCGAGCCAATGGGCTCGCAGTCGGGGAAACACGTGACCTGCCTGACGGCCGCCGGAAGAGCGCTCTGGCGGTCGGGGGAGCTAACGAAGGTCGCGGGGTGAGCGTGCCTGCTAGTCGGCGGAGGGCATTTCTTGTTTATTAAATTCCTTCCGGAGTGGAATTCCTGCGCCGGTGGCTGGAGAAGCCAGAGAATGGGCTTCCTCGGGCCTTTGTACGCACCTCACTCTACCGGCAAGTGCTTACAGCCCGGCGAGACTTAACCTGTACCTGCCATTATATTAACTTACACCGGTAAACGTCGTTTATGGTACAATCTTTCCGCGGTATCTTCAAACTTTTTGAGGGGCCGCGGTGGCTGAGCGGTTAGACTGTTCGCCTCCCAACAAGGCGAATCGGGTTTAATTCCCGGCCGGGTCACTCCCGGAATTTCGCAAGTGGGAATCGTGCCGAACGATGCCGCTGGTCAGAAGGTTTTTTTTCAGGGATATTCCGTTTCCCCCGCCCTTTCATTCCGACGCTGCTCCATACTCACCTCGTTTCACCCTCATCGGCTCTTAAGTTCACAATGTTAACAGCTGACCAAACCTCTCCACTCCAATAACATATTATTTATGGCATCTGATGACATGGACAATTATTTTGAAAAATGTAGTTAAAGGTATTAATTTTGTTGAAATGTGAAATTTGTATGAAAATGATAATTTAAATTTCTCCGTTCTTTTTTCATTTGTTTTTAAAAGTAATTTCAAGACATTGCCGTACCTTTTTTTCACTATTATTTCATTTCACAACTAAAAAACATGTAATATTCAAAAAATATACAAAACAATAAATGCAATTGAGGTTTCATTAAATTATTAATATTTTGTATTCATTAACACAGAACTAAATTACTTTTATTTCCTTTTTATGTTACTCATGGATGAATAGGAAAGGTGTAATTATAAGATATTTATGTTTGTAACTAATTTTAAATGTTAAGTACTATATCGACCATGAATAAAATGGAATGTTAATTTGTGAATGTGGCAGAATACCTAAATACAGTTATAATAAAAAATAAATTTTGCAAAGATAAAAATTAATTGATCCAATTCAGGGAACAGATTGTTTAGATTGCACTTGTATCTTCTCTAAATTAACCTCTGCTAATTAAAACTTTTATAACAATTTACATAATATCTTTACGACGGCAGTCGACCTCCCGTGGCGCAGTCGATTTGTGTGCCGCCCATCTCTGGTGCGGGAAGTTCTGGGTTCGAATCCTAGGTAAGGCATGGGTGTTCGTTTAAGATAGGTCATAAGTTACTTTGTATGTCGTCCCCTGATAAGCCTTCGGGTATAACACCGGGGTACGATAATAAGCCCTTTCCAATTCTAAATTTAAGACGGCACTTAAGGCTATCAATGTCGTTTCCGTCCGTTTCGGCATTATTTAATTTTTATTGTCTCGCGTAGAAAATGGAATTAAAAGTGATATCGCACAAACTTCAGAAGTTCTGTTTGGCAGTCCTGAATGACATATAGCAAGCTTAATACCANGATTAAAAGTGATATCGCACAAACTTCAGAAGTTCTGTTTGGCAGTCCTGAATGACATATAGCAAGCTTAATACCAAGTCATATAGGTTGGTTATTTATTGATTAACTGATTAATTAGTTAATCGTTAAACCATACAGGTAATAAGATTTGGTCAGAGGCATACAAATAGCACTTAAAAGTACATAATTAATAGAAAATGCATAAACAAAAAACAGATGCATAGACATATAGATACATACACATGCCAGTTAATCATGCAAAGTTATTACCTGAAACGTGATAGATTCTAGATCAGAACAGAATAATTCACTAATATAAAATGGTATCACAAGACGTTAGTCATGTGTAGGTGATTTAAACCTATCAGTACTAACAGTTTGAGCGAAAACCGGAAACTTATTTCAGAACGACATAATAGCAACTTCAAAAGAAAGTCTAGAATGGGTTAAGTCGCAGAGAATAAAATTACTGCTACCAGTGTTATGAACATAAAAAGGTGTAAATAATACAATCATGAGGGGAGAGGACCTATTCATAAAAATTATTNGCTACCAGTGTTATGAACATAAAAAGGTGTAAATAATACAATCATGAGGGGAGAGGACCTATTCATAAAAATTATTATCTCTTTAGCATTCACGAGGCTGAAGTGAGATTGAAACGGCACTGTGACGCTGAAAAAAAAAAACAATTCTCAAGCATCAACGTCCACCGTGTTTCCAACGCGTGGAAGTTGGTCGGGCGCCTCAAACAAAATGGCGGAGCGGTGTAAGACCTGGTGACCACTGTGGCCAGGGACAGACCCCTCCTCTGCCANCCTCAAACAAAATGGCGGAGCGGTGTAAGACCTGGTGACCACTGTGGCCAGGGACAGACCCCTCCTCTGCCAGTTCGTCGATCTGACTGCGTGGCATTGAGGCGGGTCACGCACATTTCTGTCGGCAACATTGCCTGTCGAACCCACAGAAGCACGTCATACGGTACCGTTAGCAAGGCATTCCTTAAGATTACGTACTACGCTACATTCCATTCACGGTTACTTCCAACATTTCTGCTAAAGTTCTACTTCCAGGATTCCTCCGCCTCGTGCNCTACGCTACATTCCATTCACGGTTACTTCCAACATTTCTGCTAAAGTTCTACTTCCAGGATTCCTCCGCCTCGTGCAAACAAAGCTTAACCAAGTCTAGATAATTACGCTAACGTGACAACGCACTGTAGTCGTGCGCGCTTAGTATAATAATATCTTGCATGGGAACTAATTCTTACCAAACATTACAAACACACCTATTTTCTCCCTGTTTTTATTCATCATGATTGTAAACAAAATATAATAATATATATACAGAATATTGTTAAAAGTTTAATTCAATAGAACATGAGGTATTTTTATGTTAACAGGAGTATAAACTCTTTGATACGTGCGACATTTAGGAAACAACAAAAGCACCTCTTTCGTGGAGTGATTTTTCAAAGGTGAGATTCAAAAAGTGTGAAGAAATCGCGAATAAGCTGTACTTGTGTACAGTTCAAATCAAGTACCAGTGATGGTGATGAAGGAGGGGAGGGGCGGGGGACTGAAGTACCCTTATCCTCCCTCCCTTTCCCATCAAGTTGGGTTCGCCAACGCAATCATGGACACACGTGTAATCGCCGTTTTCTCACTGGGGCACCAGGTGTTTGCTTCTCTTGTTTCAATACCGCCGTTGTTTTTGTGACCTGCAGGTCTTTCTCTTGTTTTTCCTGAACGTCACCTCGTCACAATTGTGTTTAAAGAGGAAAGGAGAGAGAATGTTTAACTGGCTCTGACGCTGTCATCGATCGGAAACAACAGTAAACATTTCCACGGGACGCCAGTCACATTCGCGATTTCCAGCATTTTNTGACGCTGTCATCGATCGGAAACAACAGTAAACATTTCCACGGGACGCCAGTCACATTCGCGATTTCCAGCATTTTCCTTTGTGAAATTCGCGGAATGTAAAGCGGGGCACTCACTGAAGTTTTAGCACACGTGTTAGAGAGTTTGTATTTTCCTTTTATTCTGACTTCCACTCCCGCGAACTGCGTGCTCACTCTAGTTTAAAAGCGTTTTAGTTACTTTTTTTTATTAATTTAAGAAGTAAAATTGCAGCGGCATGCGGTCAAGCTGACTTGAAGCGTTTATTCGATGCTTTATTCGTTTCGTTGGCCTGGATAACCAACGCAGAGACATCCGCATAAAGCCACGTATTTGAGAAGATCACGTCAAAATAAAAAAAATAAGACGTTGTTGATATTCGATATTCATCTAGTCGGCGGGTTTTCTCGGGGATCTCCCGTTTCACCCGCCCTTTAATTCCAGCGCTGCTCTATACTCACCCCGATCACCCTCGTCGGCTCTTAAGACCTCGCTGTTAAGAGCCACCCAAATCTCTTCACTCACTCNTGACGCTGTCGTCGATCAGAAACAACAGTAAACATTTCCACGGGACGCCAGTCACATTCGCGATTTCCAGCATTTTTCTTTGTGAAATTCGCAGAATGTAAAGCGGGGCACTCACTGAAGTTTTAGCACACGTGTTAGAGAGTTTGTATTTTCCTTTTATTCTGACTTCCACTCCCGCGAACTGCGTGCTCACTCTAGTTTAAAAGCGTTTTAGTTACTTTTTTTATTAATTTAAGAAGTAAAATTGCAGCGGCATGCGGTCAAGCTGACTTGAAGCGTTTATTCGATGCTTTATTCGTTTCGTTGGCCTGGATAACCAACGCAGAGACATCCGCATAAAGCCACGTATTTGAGAAGATCAAGTCAAAATAAAAAAATAAGACGTTGTTGATATTCGATATTCATCTAGTCGGCGGGTTTTCTCGGGGATCTCCCGTTTCACCCGCCCTTTAATTCCAGCGCTGCTATATACTCACCCCGATCACCCTCGTCGGCTCTTAAGACCTCGCTGTTAAGAGCCACCCAAATCTCTTCACTCACTCACTCGCTCGATATCCATCGCTTCATTTTTCATTTACCATGTACTACCTCCTGTTGAAATTGTGTTTCTCAAGGGGCAGCGGTGGCGTAGTGGCCAGGGAGTTCGGCTCCCACCACGGCGATCCGGGTTCGATCCCCGGCGCGTTCACTCCCGGATTTTCGCATGTGGGAATCGCGCTGGACGATGCCGCTTGCCGGCGGGTTTTCTAGGGGTACTCCCGTTTCCCCCACCCCTGCATTCCAGCGCTGCTCCATTATAGGGGTTAATTTCTGCCATGCCCGGGGATGACGGTCACCTACGGGTCCCAGCTAGAAAGACCGTCACTCGGAGGGTGTCGCCTTGCCTTGTGTTCTATCCGCCTGCACAAAATGTTCAACTCATTAAAAAGTACCAAATGCACGTACTTCCGAAACTGACACCGAATACGACAAATCACGTGTTGCAGCAAAGAAAGCTCTTTACAGCGATACACTACCGCGGCCTCCACGTCAGACCAGCAGTTTTAAGTTTTCGAGTAAACAGCTGTTTTCTGATTTGTTCTCTTGAGGGTGATATTCACAGAAAATTAAATTAAATCTATATTACATATATGAAATTCTCTCTTCGAATAATTCGAAAAATTTAAATGATTATACATAGGGGCAGTGATATTTCGCGAAAAGATTTCGAGACAAGATACAGTCGAAAGCACTATAGGGTCGTCTAGCTTCTTTGATTGGCCAAAAAATGTTCTGGTCCGTGTTAACCGTTTTCGCACGAATCACGAAGGTTCAGTGTCGGAGTTACTTAGTCCTGAGTGGCTTGGTCAAAGACGGACACGGCACCAGCAGCCAATGGAGGTATAACAACAGCTGAGGTGTGTATATAGTATTGAAGTCTACTGCGCGCTCCGATTTTTACGCGAAAAGTCACTGGCCCTAAGTATACATAAGCAGATTAAATTTTCTTAAAATAAAATATCACTGATTTGGAACGCTTAACACTGGTTGTTCCTGAGATTGTTTTGGCACAATCCGTGCCGTTTGAGTAAGACGCTGAAGCATAGTCTCGCTGTTGCGTGATAAAATGCACTTCTGCCGGACGGAAGGGATTGTTTTTTTAAACGCTTACAGTAGGAGCGGGAAGTTTTTCGCATTGTTGCAGAACACGCAGCCTATGAGTGTAACAATAACGTCGAGTCAGGCCCTTTTACATTTAATTTTTTTCATCCATCTTGATGTATGCTTTGTCAATATTTGCAGACATCAAATCCGAACGTATCCAACCTGTNTTTAATTTTTTTCATCCATCTTGATGTATGCTTTGTCAATATTTGCAGACATCAAATCCGAACGTATCCAACCTGTATATTTTTTTTAAGAAACCCATGTTCAAATCCGTATTTTCTTTCTAGGGGGTGATTTTATTCTAGAGATCTCGTGAATTCAGAGTTGCAGGGTTCAGCCTACAGTAGTTAAGCCCAACAGAAGTTCAGCTTAAAATATTATCAGGTAGCAACCGTTCATCGTTAAGCAGTCGCATCTAAAAATATACTAGTATTCATGCAGGCATTTCGAAAACACACATTTCGCCAATAATGCACTTAGGAAAATCTGCCANTTTAATTTTTTTCATCCATCTTGATGTATGCTTTGTCAATATTTGCAGACATCAAATCCGAACGTATCCAACCTGTGTATTTTTTTTAAGAAACCCATGTTCAAATCCGTATTTTCTTTCTAGGGGGTGATTTTATTCTAGAGATCTCGTGAATTCAGAGTTGCAGGGTTCAGCCTACAGTAGTTAAGCCCAACAGAAGTTCAGCTTAAAATATTTTCAGGTAGCAACCGTTCATCGTTAAGCAGTCGCATCTAAAAAATATACTAGTATTCATGCAGGCATTTCGAAAACACACATTTCGCCAATAATGCACTTAGGAAAATCTGCCANAAAAAATATACTAGTATTCATGCAGGCATTTCGAAAACACACATTTCGCCAATAATGCACTTAGGAAAATCTGCCATTATCCTCCAATTCCCTTGCAGGAATTTAATTTAAAGAGCATCAAGCTAATATTTGTTTGGCGAAGATTGCGTTTAACTTTACTGTAGTTCAGTATAATAAACGACTATCTTAACATAAATTTTGTATAAAGGCTTTAAAATAAATTATGTGTTATATAAATCATAACATATATGCTGATATTTCGTTTACTATGTCATTACTGTATAAGAAGGTATATCTCCGAAGGTCTGCAGTGTAATTTTAAAGATTTTTCTTTTAAATATTAATATCAAAATAACTTAAAAAATTCAGTGTCGCAAGTGTGGCTAAAATTTTATCTTAACGGAAATGTATCTATTAATGCACGACTCAGTTAAACAGAACGCTCACCAATAAAACACGCCAGAAAATGAAGGATGGTAAATTTCCGAGTTTGATTTTGTTTTGATAGATATCTGCATTTTTTCAAAGGTTGATTTCAAAAGTGTTCACTTACCGTGAACAATCTATATCACAGTCCGCTACTGCGTGTTTTTCGACGGACACACTGAATGACGTGCTGCCTGTAAAGTTGGCAACGAGGTAGGAGAAATCGTTCCATATATTGAAGTCGTATTAGAAATGCGACGCTATATTTATGGCCGGTGAATCTATTTAAATAAGTTTCTGTTTATTTCATGTGCAGAAGTTGAAGTACTTTTTAATTAATAACATATTTACATTCCTTACAATTCCTCAGTTACACTTGACTACTGCATAAATGAAGTGATGCTGTCCATGGCAATGCTTTTACAAACTTCATTGTTTTATGCTACAAATGCATGTTTTCCGGGATATAATTCCCTTTAATTACGGCGTGCACAATAGATAGTAATTGCCGATTCTAGGACAAGGACTGAGGGTTGCGGATCTGCGGATCCACCACCATCTTGGATGACATTACAACCGCATCTTGGATCTACTATCTCAGCCGCCATTTTGGACCATATCCCTGCACCTTGTTTCTAGGAATCATCTTATTCCATCGGCCATCTTGTTTCCGTCCACCATATTGTTTCCATACGCCATATTCTTTCTGCCATCCACTATTTTCTCCACCATCTTGTTTCCACTTCTCTTTTGTTTACATCGGTTGTTGCTAGGGGNCGGCCATCTTGTTTCCGTCCACCATATTGTTTCCATACGCCATATTCTTTCTGCCATCCACTATTTTCTCCACCATCTTGTTTCCACTTCTCTTTTGTTTACATCGGTTGTTGCTAGGGGGTGCGTCAGTTGTTCGACCACCATATTTGTTTATAGAGAGGGCAGCTAGAATGTGCTGGTGTCGCTCTCTCTCGGTCGCCATGCAGGTTCTATAGTTGGCCACTAGGGGCGTTGCTTTTTATTTCATTTTCGCAGAGCTCAAAATACAGTCTGGAGGAGGGAGCGATCAAACTGCCGAACCTTAGGTCGGCATGCAGATGCCTTAACCTACTCGGTTATCGGGACATGTGATAGAACAAGAGTTTAAAAGGAGTATATGTAATAGCACATGTATGAGGAAAAAATTATATATATAAAAATAATAGTTTTGTAGTCATTATTATTTCAGAATAATATTTTTAGTCACTTTAATACAACAATTTTTTCTAAATAAAAATTAAGAAAAGATCATCTTAAAAAAATTATATAATTTTTTTAACAAAATACATGTGGAAACAAGATGGAAGGGTCTAACGAAGGTGAGTAATAGTGACTCACTAGCAGCATTAAACAACATTACAGGGATTTATGGTGCAGTCTAGCAGACGACAAGAGAACTACACCAGATGCCTACCAAGATGGTGGACTGCACCAACCAACATGGCTGCTGGGAACATCTACCAAGATGGCGGATGGCAGAAACAAGATTGCCAATTGAACAAGATGGTGGCCAGAAATAATATGGCAGTCTGATACAAGATGGCGGCTGAAATAATGCAAAATAGTGGTTGTGACGCAATCCAAGATGGCGGAAAATCCGCAAACCCTATCCCTTGTCGTAGAATAGTCTATTTCTATCTACTGTGCACTTTTGAGTAAAGAGAACGTGTATTAACTGAAAAAGTAATGTTTACATTTTTTTTCACCTCATGTTTGATTCGTACCTTTTTTCAATACTTGCCCAAGTGGGTTCTATACGGACGCCAGCTATAACTTTTTCAAGTTAGCCCCTTCATGTGCGCTGGGTTTGTAATGTATTCGTGCAATGCAGTACGTAATATTAAGGAGGCGGAAAGCTTACGTTAAATACTGAATTCTTGCTAGACTCGACAGCCCTGTTTTAGCCGGTATCGTTTGTTAATTCACTGTCATATGTCGAACGTACGGTCCTATGACCTTCATTATGAAGATGTACTCGTGTTTAAAGTTTGAACTGTTTCAATATAATAACGCGAATATGGCAGGTTTCTTGTAATGGATCATAATATAATTGCCTCTGTACACTTGCATTACAAACTCTTTAACCTATCTGGACCAAAGTAGGATACTTCCAAGTGCCTGCGGATAATGTAGGCTATTATGAATTCCGGATAACCAATAACTTCATTTTTATGCGTGTTATGGAAGTGCACTTCATGCTGGCACTCCACCTTGTTACAAGTATATTCTACGACTTATGCCTATGGTTATCGCACCAAGGCTAATTATGTCAAGTACCGTATGTCTATATCTAACTCCCACAAAGTGAGCAATAATTTCCGATCTGTTTAAGATAAAGTCATCAAATTCATGTAATAGGCATCGTTTTGATGTCAATCAGGGTGGTAGGTCATTGATGTGGACGTACCCATGCTCTGANACTCCACCTTGTTACAAGTATATTCTACGACTTATGCCTATGGTTATCGCACCAAGGCTAATTATGTCAAGTACCGCATGTCTATATCTAACTCCCACAAAGTGAGCAATAATTTCCGATATGTTTAAGATAAAGTCATTAAATTCATGTAATAGGCATCGTTTTGATGTCAATCAGGGTGGTAGGTCATTGATGTGGACGTACCCATGCTCTGANCAAATTCATGTAATAGGCATCGTTTTGATGTCAATCAGGGTGGTAGGTCATTGATGTGGACGTACCCATGCTCTGATTGGTTGCGCGAGACTCTTGGAGCGGGCATTGCGAACGATTGGCTATTGCATTCTGAAAAAAGTGCACGCTGTTTCCTGTAAATTTTACATGATAAAGCATACACATGTTCATTCCGTAGCAAAATAAAAATTATACGTTTTTTATTGCATGAAGTGGCATGAGAGAGCGATTATAATCCAAGATGGCAGAAAATTGTGACACCAGACCATGGTGTTTGCGTAAATTACCATAAATAAAAATATATATGCATTATTTATTTTCGAATAAACATACCCATACTTATAATATAAGACAATTTATGTGGATATTTTTATATATACATTATTTAGAACTGTATCGACACCCATGTCCTGGTGGCTCAGTCGACTACGGTGTCTGTCTACCAATCCAAGGTCCGACAGTTCACTGCTCCTCACCTCCATAGTTTTTTATACTGTATTAATCCCTATCATGTCGATAGAGGCGAGTGTCTGCATACAGCACATGGGACATTGCCCTTAGCCATCAGTCAACACCAGTGCTCCTAGCCGCCGATGACCACACTAAGCGACACTAGCACTGCCTAGCATACATTGGAGAACCAAGATGGCTCCCCTGGTTAGCAAAAATATGGCGGTCGACACTAACACATCCTAGCAGACGATGGTAGAACCAAGATGGCATCCTTGGCAAGAGCAACCGATGTACAATATGGTGGCAGACACCAGAACCAACTAGCAGACGATGGAAGAACCAAGAACCAAGATGGTGGTCTACAGCAGACAACATACAAGATGGCGGTTGAAGAAAGGAGGCGAGAAGGAATGACAGAGCAGAAAAATAGAACATTCTAGAAATAAGATGGATGTCACCTGATGCTCTATCATTACACCTCGCCAAGATGGCGAAATACTGGCTCCNAACATTCTAGAAATAAGATGGATGTCACCTGATGCTCTATCATTACACCTCGCCAAGATGGCGAAATACTGGCTCCTAAGATTGCGGCCATAACAGTATCCAAGATGGTGGATAGAGGTCATCCAATATGGCATATGGAGGTCTAGGTCATCCACGATGGTGAGTGGAGGTCAAGCAACGGTAAAATTCATCCAATACGGCAGATAAAAGATGGTGGCTAGTCCACAGCCAGATGCCATGTGTGCTCGGACATANAAGATTCTAGAAATAAGATGGATGTCACCTGATGCTCTATCATTACACCTCGCCAAGATGGCGAAATACTGGCTCCAAAGATTGCGGCCATAACAGTATCCAAGATGGTGGATAGAGGTCATCCAATATGGCATATGGAGATCTAGGTCATCCACGATGGTGAGTGGAGGTCAAGCAAAGGTAAAATTCATCCAATACGGCAGATAAAAGATGGTGGCTAGTCCACAGCCAGATGCCATGTGTGCTCGGACATANAGGTAAAATTCATCCAATACGGCAGATAAAAGATGGTGGCTAGTCCACAGCCAGATGCCATGTGTGCTCGGACATACTATTTCTGACTACTAATACATATATATTAATTTCAACATTTTAGAAAGGAATTTGAATGTCCCCGTGCAGCGTGATAGGACTTATGCTTGGCTGATGTAAAATATGAAAATTATTGATATACTATGAACGGGAAAAATAAATAGTATCGTTCGTGAAAGTAAACATTCAAGAAACCTGGAGCTTGTAAGAGTTCTTGCTGAGAGCGGTGACCAAATGCGTAAACCTATATTGTATACATCCAAATAACAAGAATACCATAAAAACAGATCAAATACAACACCATGCGTCGTTAACCTATAATTGCGCACCGTATTATTTTCTCAATAGTATTAACTTTCGTAGTTTGTATTCTTGTTTATAAGGCTGAAGATTTCCTTTCAAATTTCATTTTCTCGATCATGTTATTNTAACTTTCGTAGTTTGTATTCTTGTTTATAAGGCTGAAGATTTCCTTTCAAATTTCATTTTCTCGATCATGTTATTGTATTCTTTGGTATTAATTTAAAAAAAATGGAAAACTGGATGCTTTCAGAACCGCAGTTTTTGCTATTAACGAGATAATACAGCAGAATGCCCCCGCNAAAAAAATGGAAAACTGGATGCTTTCAGAACCGCAGTTTTTGCTATTAACGAGATAATACAGCAGAATGCCCCCGCACATAAAAATACTACGTCAACCTTAATAGTTGAAACAGCTCCACTTGAATTAGTACAATACTACTGATCATTTTAGTTGCTGGTGTTTGCTGATCAAACAGTAATTTTTACTGATTCCGAGTGAACTCCGCTGGCATGGCAGTGAAACCTCAATGAATTCCATTGATACTTCAGTAGATAAGAGCTCATTAACTGAAGACTCGGTAAAATAATTCTACAGATTGAAATCACTGATTCAGATTTAGAGTGATCAGTTCTTACATACCTAATATGTCAGCAGCTCCGAGTCAGCTGACGTAGTGAGCGAGTCTTGGACTGGATACCGAAAGCCGCCCGTGCTTTGTAGCTCAGTGTCCGCGGGTCTCGGGAACAGGCAGTTGCTTGCTTCTGCCTTCGTCCTGTTCGGAGACGACTGGATGACTAAGCGCAGCTTGTCTTGCGACACGTCGGCCATCCTTAGCGGCCTGGGTAAACGTTTGCTCGAGATAGCCGGCTGACAGGACAAACCCCGGCGCAGAGAGACCGGGTGACGAGGAGGAGGAGGTCACTGTGACTGTCTCCCACGTTCACTGTGACCAGTCACATACTAGATAAGTATAAGTACACGGGCACGAAATAGCGTGGAAGTTTCTTTGACGTGCGCGTGTTCATTGACTTAAGATAAGGTAGAGCGATCTCGCTGGCTGCGCACAACCAGTCTCCGTGTCCCAACATTGAACTGTATCTCTGCCAACAAGACAAGCAAAAACGGCGTGGATTGTATTTGAGGTTAGAATACTCTATAGTAAACAAGTACTTTGAGATGTTTTTATACTTCCTCTAACCAATGTAAAACAGTTTGATTGAATTCAAAATGGGAAGTTTTTTTTNTACTTTGAGATGTTTTTATACTTCCTCTAACCAATGTAAAACAGTTTGATTGAATTCAAAATGGGAAGTTTTTTTTTTTACATTATTAGTGCTTGTAATTTTAAAATTAAGTTATAAACAAATACGTTCATCAATGTTGACGATGTGNTTTTTTTTACATTATTAGTGCTTGTAATTTTAAAATTAAGTTATAAACAAATACGTTCATCAATGTTGACGATGTGACGTTGACAGTTGTGTTTCTTCTGGGTAGGACAATGTCGGGTACACACGCAGAAGACGAATAATCGGCCTACCTCATCCTGCAGTCAATGGTTTCACCTCTGTATTCTTAAGTACTCTGTGACTTGAGCTAGCATAACCGATTTCAGTCCCTTCTGTGCATGTCCCAGCGTTGACTCGCCCATTGCGAGTTCAACTGTCGAAGACACGTGGTCAGCAGTGGTGGACGTGCTTGTTTACGTCTGAATTTTCAACTGACCCATCCTTTGATATGAATATAGTTTTTTTTTTATTAGCGTGAATATATTCGAGCTACATTGAAACTATAAAGGAAGTGTACAGATTTCTCAAAGCACTTACCTATAGAAACACTGCTCAAACCTATCCACGCTGTGTTTGATAGTGTTATTGGCAAAAGATCAGTCCAAAGTTGGAACACGGAGAATGCCTACTTTGCAGCTCGCATGTGCACTNTCAAATCCTATCCACGCTGTGTCTGATAGTGTTATTGGCAAAAGATCAGTCCAAAGTTGGAACACGGAGAATGCCTACTTTGCAGCTCGCATGTGCACTCTAAACCATGTCCCCTCTACGAGCACAACGGCCCAACGTCGACGTACACGAGCAAAACCTTCGTTAGGTAGGAANCTCTAAACCATGTCCCCTCTACGAGCACAACGGCCCAACGTCGACGTACACGAGCAAAACCTTCGTTAGGTAGGAAAATTATAATAATTACTATAATGGTATGCAAAAATTATTAGAGTTATTTAAAAATAATAATAACTGATTTAATTAACGTTTATTATAGGTAGAAAAATTTTAACTTTCAAGGCTGAAATGGATATGCCTGAAATCAATAATTAATAAATATACACCTGACATAAAGNAGAAAAATTTTAACTTTCAAGGCTGAAATGGATATGCCTGAAATCAATAATTAATAAATATACACCTGACATAAAGCTTGGAATATTGTGCGATAAGGCAGTGGGGATGGTACAAATTGTGTAGTTCTTTTGCAATCAACAGAGAGCGCACTAACGCATTGAAAATGCCTGGGACAAGTTGAAAACAGCAGTGTATAATCGTCCACATTCTCCAGAAACACTTCCAGATCTTATAAGAGGTACCCAGATGGAATGGGACTTTCTTCCGNAGAAAAATTTTAACTTTCAAGGCTGAAATGGATATGCCTGAAATCAATAATTAATAAATATACACCTGACATAAAGTTTGGAATATTGTGCGATAAGGCAGTGGGGATGGTACAAATTGTGTAGTTCTTTTGCAATCAACAGAGAGCGCACTAACGCATTGAAAATGCCTGGGACAAGTTGAAAACAGCAGTGTATAATCGTCTACAGCCTCCAGAAACACTTTCAGATCGCATAAGAGCTGCCCATATGGGATGGGACCTTCGTCGGGAAGATGACAACACATTGATTACAAGCATGCCACGGCGTGTTAGGGAACTGTACAGTGTACATGAAGGCCATACACGGTACTANACAACACATTGATTACAAGCATGCCACGGCGTGTTAGGGAACTGTACAGTGTACATGAAGGCCATACACGGTACTAAGCTGCAGTGAGAAGAAAGAAACCCTCCCCAGTCAGAGACACCATTACGTTAATTTACAACAAGAAATCACAAATAAACAGACAAATATTGGAGAATTGCTCTTGCTCAGTAAAATGTATTTATTTTTGCAAATTTTTTTGTAGTGTCCAGAATGAGAATATGCTTTGTGCTTTAATTTTTATAAAGACAAAACTTCTACTAGTTGATTTATTAACATTTCAGTAAGCAAATTCTAGCAAAATATNGCTTTAATTTTTATAAAGACAAAACTTCTACTAGTTGATTTATTAACATTTCAGTAAGCAAATTCTAGCAAAATATGTTGCGGTGCTACAAATCATATGCATTCCTCTGCCTATGCAACGTTAAGTCGTACTTTTTTTTTTATTATTTTGGTAGCGGGTGTTTTGCTGGTTTATGATAAAGATAAAACAGCTTTACACGTCTGTGATAGTGAATAACNATTATTTTGGTAGCGGGTGTTTTGCTGGTTTATGATAAAGATAAAACAGCTTTACACGTCTGTGATAGTGAATAACGCATGTTCAGTGATAATAAACCATTCTAGGACACCGGTGGCGTGGTATTGCCAAACAGACTACACCTTGAACTTGAGCTATATAAAAGCAACATTACCCGCGAGAGATCTCATCGTATTGCTCATTCAACTCGGCAAACAACAACAATTACATCAGTAAAAAAAAGAATAACTTTTTATTTCAAGGGCGGCTATTTGCTGGATGCTTGGAACTGGCCGGCGGCAGNACATCAGTAAAAAAAAGAATAACTTTTTATTTCAAGGGCGGCTATTTGCTGGATGCTTGGAACTGGCCGGCGGCAGGGCCAAAACCGCCATCGCGAGGAGCTATCTTCGCCGGCTGCAGCAGAAAATCCAGGATGGGAAAAATAGCAGAATCCCCTTAATGTCCTGCAAGGCCAGAGCGAGGTCGAAATCTTAAAGGGGAGGACAGTTAAAAGTGATGGCCAAGTTATATCTCCCGGACGCCGGACCGGAAACGACTGCGAAGGGAAGCCGGGCTCTTTAGCCGGTTGCCATGGCGACCGAGTAGTCGGCTCCCTCCTCCCATCCTTCACTCATTCTCATCATCCCGCCAACCCCCCCTCCCCCCTCTTCGGCACTACAGGCGAGCCGCAACATGCGACAGCAGAGCGATTCGATTAAAAGGATAAGAAATTTCCAATGACTCAACTAGAGAGGGTGAAAAAAAGAAGTAAGAGATGAGTTGCACGGCGATACACAAAGGGGGTTGGTGGGGGGTTAAAAGTTTTGGGCGGACAGTCCCAGCGGTTTTCTTGTGGTGGAGGGGGAAGCGAGGGGAAAGTTTTATTCTTCACGCTGCAAGAAGAAAAGCGGGAGAAGAAGAAAAGAAGAAGCGAAGGAAGACGTCTTGGTGGGCGGGGAAAAGTTTTCAAGGTAAACTGTACCGCAGTACATTACTGCCGCTGGACGTTTGTGAAAGTGGATGCACTTAGCGGAGACCCTCGGCGGGGAGGGGGTTCCAGGGATGAGAAGTTGATATTTCACAAAATAAAAAAAAAGGCAGTGAGGATAGTGAAGGTGAGAGAGGCAAGAGTTGTAACGTGGTTTCCGCAGGCCAGCGAATGCGAGAGGTTTAGAATGTAGGGAGTGACCCATTTCCGGGGCGAGGTGGGTGATGCATGTCTTCCTGGAGGAGCCTGCTGTTGACTCTCGCTCGCCGGACGTCGGAAATGGCGAGAATAAATAAATAAAAAATATATTCTTCGCCTCTGGCCGACCTGGCGACCACAAGAGAAGACGCCACGTGGCAGGGGCAAGCCGCAGAGGAAATAAGTAGAGTCCACTCACTGCATCTTAAAACTTTTCGAATATCAAACCTTTGAAAAAACACCCCATATATGAAGTGTTTGATTTTTTTCCTCAATTTATGTATCACAAGCGTTTTATACTCCAATTGAGATTATTTTTTTACTTATTGTTAAATAAACTTTTACTTATATATTATTTATTATTAATAATATTTAATTTACAGTGAATATGAATAAAACTAGTGAGAACATATATGTGTTGGTAATGCCTGGTAAGAAATAGTTCTTTGGAAAAATATCACTAAACCGAGTGCGCACGAATACGGTGCATTGTCCCTTTGCTGTAATTTTCTAGACTCGGTTAAACTTTGTTTTGGACGAGGCGGAGGAATATCCTGAAAGTATATCTTTAGCGGGGCTTCAGAAAAGTCGAGAGTAATCATGAATGGACTATACACATATACGTGGCGATTCCTTTGAAGTGGACGTACCCCCATTTGTTGATTGGAATCGCGAGGCTCTGGAGACGCGTCTTGTGTCTGATTGGCTGCCGCGTGCCGCGANGTTCTTTGGAAAAATATCACTAAACCGAGTGCGCACGAATACGGTGCATTGTCCCTTTGCTGTAATTTTCTAGACTTGGTTAAACTTTGTTTTGGACGAGGCGGAGGAATATCCTGAAAGTATATCTTTAGCGGGGCTTCAGAAAAGTCGAGAGTAAT
Source organism: Clitarchus hookeri (assembly GCA_002778355.1). NCBI lineage: Eukaryota > Metazoa > Arthropoda > Insecta > Phasmatodea > Phasmatidae > Clitarchus > Clitarchus hookeri. The sequence continues at coordinate 99,661 of NQII01003660.1, read as the reverse complement.
CATGAATGGACTATACACATATACGTGGCGATTCCTTTGAAGTGGACCTACCCCCATTTGTTGATTGGAATCGCGAGGCTCTGGAGACGCGTCTTGTGTCTGATTGGCTGCCGCGTGCCGCGAAATGTTCCCTATTGGCTGGGGCTGCCGGCTGGTGAGTAGGCTGCCGGGCGCAGAATTGCGTTCCGATAAGTTGCTAGCCAGAGATGTTATTTTGGTGACGTATTCTGCTGGGTTTAGCGGAATAATCGCCTGTCTCGCCTCTGTATTCCCAACTTAACAAAACTTCATTTTTTTTCCCCTCCATACACCGTTTCGCACGCGAACCACGTAATGCACCGGTGCGCCGTCATTACATTGTGTGCAGCGGAGATCCTTACGCGAACATACGCTATTTTCCTCGGACCGCCCTGACCAAATGTTGGTCGTAATACAAAATGACCCGCATATTTTCGTGGCAGTTTTCGCTTCTCCACGCAAACGCGTTACTGCAGTCCGCCATTTTTAACACGTCATATAATAACACACTATATTCTATCCCAAGTTTCTCTTCCTTATCCAACCATAACTTATATTTGTAGGATTAGGATTTCCACTAAATTTATAAGAAACAAGCTATAACAAAATATGTTCATAGGGTATGTTAGCCGGCTCCATTTGGCGTAAGTATTCTCTTTTCTCGTTTATTATTTACCGTAAAGACTTCGGTGATAGAGTTCGCTAAGAAGTTTCCTTCGAAACATGAGGGTTCCGGGATTGAATCCAGGTTAAGCTAAGAATACATTTACCGTTTGCAGGTGTAATCTTAGGTCACGTTATTAAGTAAACCGACTCGTGATAGTTCTGGGGGCATAAAACGGAAGCGATATTAAGCTCCTATAAAAAGAAGGTTGAACCTCAGGTAGGAAAAAACACGGGTGTTGTTACTCATTTCCAGCTGACACGCGGTGTTAAAGTAGTTCCTAGAAAAGGACGATTTAATGCACCGCCTGCCTGCGTAGGCGATACGCCTCACACATGTTTACAGCCAGGTGGTTAGGCTACGCAAGGTACGATTTTTTTTGTTTGATTTATTTACGACTGATTGTCTTTGTGGTGTGGCGGTTATAACCTATCCGCAGTAAATTCACACTTTTTGAATCAGACATTTGAAAAATTACCTCATGTAAGACGTGTTTGATTGTTATCTAAATAAGCCGCGTATTACAAGCGTTTTATACTTCGGCTTTAAAAAAAAGTATCTTATTCTAAGTTAGAATTAAATTTAATTAAATTTTATTTATGTATTACATAATTTAATTAATAATTAATATTAATTAATACAGAGAGAAAATAAGAGTTTTAAATGCCTATAAATAAATACCTCTCAAGAAAAATATTTTTGTACTGAGAGCGAACGCTGTGCGTTATCCTTTTGGTGTAATTTTCTAGACTCGGTTAAGCTTTGTTTGCATGAGCCGGAGGAATAGCCTTAAAGTAGAACTTGAGAAGGATTTGAAAAATGTTTGAAGCAACCAGGGCGACTGGTGTGTGATTCTCGGCACCGGCCCTTGGAGTTCCATCTATTGGCTAGGTCTGGCCCAACTCCGTACAGCGGAAGGCAGAGGTAATCCATCGCAGATCCACTGTGCCTGTTTGTCCTGGGCGCCTGGCCGCTCCTTGCTCGCTACACAGACAATCAGGCGTGATATCTTGATCCTTTCATGCCCGTTGCAGACAACTGTCTACACGTTGCACGGGAAGATTATGCTTGACCGGTGCTGTACTCTGCGAGGATCAGTGCCCAATGACCTTCGCGCTACTGCTCTGCGTTATGACTGGTCCATATCACTCATCATCGAACACAAAGACTACAGCTTATTGGTCGTGCTAACGGAACAAGTTCTTTGCCAGCTTGCTGATCAAAAAATCGCTTATTTGCAACACCAGAAGTCATAAATTAATGTAGAAATAGAAGGGTTCAAATTTTTTTTCCAAAATTTTAATCAAACTATGTATACTTTAGGAACGTGTATGGATGCGTGTTTGTACGAACGTTACGTAGCTTATGTATGTGTGTGTGTATATTCATGAATGTATCTACTTGCGTATGTATCGATGTCATGTATGTATGCATGTACGTACGCGTGTATGCATGTTTGTATTTTTTTTTTCCTTCACGAACCTGCAATTGCAGATTTTCAGTGTTCTTCAATTACAAAAATATTCAAATTTCATTAAACCACCACCATATTTTACCAGGTGATTTTTCAGTTACTAAGAAAATCACAGTATGCTCCTTTATATCTGCCGTTATATTCCTACGCAAATAAAACTGGTGCTAAGAGAGTATTCCACGGCCGGCTCGAACACGGAAATGCTATTAGCTGAAAGAAAGAATAAGTGGACCTACGGCGGGAGCCTGACAAACGAATCAATAATTCCGGTAAGTTTATCGCTGAAGACAGCAGACACCTTGAAGAAGAACAGTGAGATTCTGCTGGAAAACTGGTAGAAGAGAGATGGCTTTCCCTTAGAGTCGCACAAATGTGACGTACATATATCGCTTTCAACACGACGTCCAACGACTAATACCTCCTACACCAATTAATTTAATGATTCTTTTAGACAAATAAGATATTAAGAAACAAAAAAAAATTCTCTAAATATATCGCGTAGTCGAAAAGTACTGCTCCACCATAAAATATGTGGCTGAGCATGTTGAACTTAAGTACACAACCCAATAGAGCCTCTAATGCTATTGGTGCACTAGATGATGACCACACCCCCTAACACAGCGGGCCATTAGCAGATAATAGACAGCACAACTTGGATTCTGAGTGGACAAGTGAAATAAAGATACGTCGAAATAAAACTGCACAAACCAATCAAATGTTCGTCTATCTACTGGCGGATAGACAAGTTTCACATATATCCTACGGTGACCATATTTGTTACTACACGATGCAGGGACACTTGTCATAAGAAGAAACATGATTCATAATCAGAGAAATGTGGTTAACTTCCGGGCACACTGTAAATACAAGCTAATGCGATTGAACAATTAAAAAGCGTAGTCCAAATAAATAGCTGGATGTAAATCAAAATAATTCAGTTAACAAACACTAGTAGATAATTCAAACATTTATATTTCAGCGATATATATTTTTAATATTGAATGAATGGCACGCAGCAAAATGTTATTTTGTAAAATCAGTTCATAAAACTTATTGAATGTGTAAATAAACGCATTATCAATGGAGCCGCGGTGGTGTAGTGGTTAGACTACTCGCTACCCACCATGGCGAACGGGGTTCGTTTCCCGGCGGGGTGGCCCCCAAATTTCGCATGTGGAAATCGTGCCAGACGATGCCGCTGGTCGGTGGGATTTCTCGGGGATCTCCCGTTTCACACGCCCTTTCATTCCGGCACTGCTCCATACTCACCTCGCTTCACCCTCATCAGCTCTCAAGATCTTGATGTTAAGAGCCGCCGAAATGTCTTCACTCACTTACGTTATCAGTGCTTGTTTATATGTACAAACCAGGAGTTTTTCGCAAGATACTTGGCTAAAAAAGGACATTTCATGATTTTATTTGGCCTTCTACAGAGTTCTGCAGGACAAAGCTATGTATAGAGAAAGATTTCCCTGCGTGTAGTTTATTGGGAGGAATAATTTCGCTACAGAGTGTCTCCCAAGTGTTAAGCTGAGAGAGTTGAGAGATTTGGGCGGCTGTTAAGAACGAGGTCTTGAGAACTGGTGAAGCTGAAATGAGATGATAATGGATCAGGTCCAGAATGCAAGAGAGAGAGGGGGAAATTGAAATGAATCGATCACATATAAAGAATTAGGGAGCAAACTGACTGAGTCTAAGATGCTAAAAGTAGTCACATGCTTTTCTCGAAAATATTCCACGACTTGTTGTACTGGATAAAACTGTTGGTTCAGAAACAATTTCGTGGTTGTATGATTTTAACTCTCACGAGTCTGAGGTGTCTGCCAACCAATCACGGATGTTCAGCGCCGGAGTAACTTAATCCTGATAGCCCTGTCAAATAGAGAATGAGTGAGTGAAGATATTTGGGCGGCTCTTAACATCGAGGTATCGAGAGCTGAGGAGAGTGAAGTGAGGTGAGTATGGAGCAGTGCCGGAATGAAAGGGTGGATGAAACGGGAGATCCCCGAGAAGACAAGCCAACCAGCGACATCGTCCGGCACGATTCCCTCTTGCGAAAATCTGGGAGTAACCCGGCCGGGGATTGTACCCGGTTCGCCTTGGTGGGAGGCGAGCAGGTTAACCGCTCTGACACCGCGCCCCTTCTCCCAAGTGTAGATGGTGACAAATTACCACGTGATTTAACGGATCCAGCAGCTACTTAGGCATGAAGATGGCAACTGCAGTATTTGCGGAAACGTCATGGAGGTAGAGCGGGGGAGGGGGAGGAATCAATTATCGCGACCTGGAAAACTGGAAAACACGGAACGTGAGATAATGTCCGCAAAAGCGAGCGAAGTTGTAAACGATCATTTACGGGGAGGAAATTGCCAACTTAACAAGACGTTCTTGCCATCAGAATGGGAGAAGTCTGGGCTACTCAACCGGGGAGATGCAGCCGGGATTACAAGTTGCTGCCCCAAGTTCGGGGAATGGACGAGAACCCTGCCTGCAGCTCTCCGAGAGGGTAACGAACAAGGGCGTACTGAGGTTACCTCCAGTGAAATGCGAGGTAAGTTCCCAGACTCGACTCCCAACTCTCCAGACAACAGGCTGTTTCGATCTGGAGCGAGCAGGAGGTAACACATATCGGAAGTAACCCCCCCACGGCCACAGAGTAGATACTTACACATGGGCTGAATTAAGTGGCGGTTCCTTTGATGCAGGCGTACCCATTCTCTTATTGGCTACCCGAGGTTCTGGGAACGGGCCTCGTGTCCGATTGGTTACCGTGTGCCGTGCAAGGTTCCCTATTGGCTGGGCTGCCGGCTATCAGCCACTGATGGCGATTAGTGTTCTGGAATGTTTCTAGCCAGTGGTGGCCATTTTGCTGGCGTGTGCGAATTGAGTTCGCGGAATAAACCGCCTGTTTCACATGAGTATCGATGGGGACATCCCTACTTGTAAGGATCCTGGAAAATTTTGCGAATTAATTTTAACAAGCTAGACCTCAAACACACGTGTCTTTCTGTTGTATTTGTCATTGGATCATAGTATATGAGACATGCCCAGATGAACTCTCGAGCCAACAACACACCTCCAAATAAACAAGCACCGAGTCCCATGCCACCTGGTCTGAGCTGAAACTGGCTACACAACTGGAGCAGCAGCCAATGAGCAGACGTCCGAAGCTAGAAAATACGCAGGACCTTGGAGTCTAGCCTACAGGTGGTTTAAAACTCCTGATTAAAAAAAAAATTATAATATTTCAACGCAAATATTTTTTTCAGGACAAACGAAAGTCGATATTTTGTAACTCAATCATATATTTGGTTACTGGAACACAAATATGGTCGTTGGGAAGTGTCAATGTCAGCAAAAACCGCTGTAAGTAGCCCTCTGTTTACGAAATGTATTCTTCTGTAAAACAATCCTACAAATTATAGCGGCGATGTGGTAACTTTTCTAAACATACTGATGTAGCAGAACCCTACAGTTCACAGGAAACAAAACACACGAGAAGCTTGTTGATCGCAATTTTCCATCGCCGCCGCCATGCTTCCACATGACGGGATGTGACCTTGAGACGTTTACTATTGCTTGCTGGGGATCTCTCGAGTACTCTGTGCAACGGTGCTGTACTTGCCTGTTTGACGCGTGCAGTATGCATGTCCTATAACTAAATAAGCGAGATGCCTGAGGCGCCAGTCCGCCACGCGCTATTGTGAGCCGTAAACAAGGGAGCCATAAGAGCGATAATGGCGCGAGTCTTCAAGTGCCCCATCGCCCCTAAGAGCAAGCAACTGAGCTGATTTGCAATCTTTTCACCATTCTGCGTGTTAATCTATAGGAATTTAAACGGCGAACTTGTAATTTTAATTACTGAATGTTTATAGGAAAGTTTAGACCTAAAATCCCGTAACTCGTTTTTATTTGATGACATAGCAGAGCGAAAATACAGTTTTTTTTTAAATATCTTTCATCGAGGAATACAGATACAGCCAGATACAGCAGTTTATGTTAGAAAAGCGTATTTAAACCCCATCGCAGTTTGTGCGGCATTAAGATGCGTGACATATAATCGAGGTGAAGCTGGAAAGTTCTTCAGTAACCTAGCAGCTATACTAGCCAAAGATATGAAGTTCCCTATGAGTCTGACAAAACCTTCTGCCAAAGACATAATGAGACACTGAGAAGGATAAGTCTCTCCTTCAAGATTTGACTTACGCGCGTATTTTCATGATTAAGCCTATCTCTAAATTCAAACTTTTTGAACACGGGGTCTGTTAGAACACAAGCATAACTGAAGTTGTTTTAAAAATCCACAGTTTGTGCATTTACAATACAGCACTTGTAGGTCTACACAAGTGTGTAATTTGACCTCAAGTTGCCACTTTTGTCGTGAATACGTCTTCAAAATCAGGCCGCCACGTTTGGTATCAGCACGGGAACGGCCATGTAACGTTTACACGATGTCGCATTCTGACGCTGTAACATCGCAACTGATAACACGACCGGGTGTAAGACAAGTATGCGAGCATGCCTTTGTGTTGGCTCCGCGCATGCGCGAGTCGCAGGTGGGGGTCCGCGGCGACTGGCGGGAATTCCCGGGCCAATCTCGCGACTCCGACGTGCTCGCGCGCTGGTTTTGGTGACAAACGAAATATCTCGTCTACAATTTTTCGATTTACGTTACAAAAGGCAAGTATCAAATTAGGTAAACGTACTCACGTAAAACCCGCGGTCATATACCAGACACAGCCACACCCCGATTTCTACAGCTGCTTTCTTCTTACAGTGCATCGCCCCTTTGTGTTGGTTTACAGTATTGAAAATCACAGTCACAGAGCATAGATCACAACAGTATTACAGTCACACGACCAGAAACCTTCTGCGAAATTTATTCGAAATTTAATAACAATGCATCATGTTTAGCCAATTAAATTTTTCTACGACTATGTCAGTTTGTAGTGTTGGTAAGTAATGGATTTTCATAACAGATTGTGATATTGTGTTGAAAATGGATACTAATAAAATTTTTTTTGGCATTTTTCCTTCTTATTTTTATATATTCCTTTTGCGATTGTAAATATGTGGATAACCTTGAAACATTTTTGCTATAGTCCATTCAAGGTTACTTCCAACTTTTCTGAAGCCCTGCTTAAGTTCTACTTCCAGGACATTACTCCACCTCGTGCAAACAAAACTTAACCGAGTATAGAAAATTACGCTGGAGGGACAACGCACCGCTTTCGTGCGGACTCAGTGCAGTAATATTTTGCATCAGAACTGTTTCTTATGAAGCATTACCAACACAACTTTTTTTCTCACTGTTTTTAGTCATAATGATTATAAATTAAATATTATACTTTACAGGTAGAACATAAATTAAATTTCAGTTTAACCAAAAGTACGGCAGTTTTATGTTAGCTAAAATTAAATTCTTTTGATACATGGTATATTTTGGAAACAGCCAAACATGCCATACATGGGGTGATTTTTCGAAGGTTTATTTCAAAAAAGTGCGAAGAAAGCGCAAATAGACTATAGTAAACTGTCGACTGTTCTTTCCTCTAAATTTACATCTTACGACATTTCTACAACATAACTCTTCTTACGTTTTAAATAAGTAATTTCGTTGAAAATTTAACACTCTGCTCTGATTGGCTGTTGCTCAATGCGCCTGCATAAGAAATTAAATATAAACATTTCCTTTGTGTGCTATATTAGGGACTCTCTCTCACGCGACCTGTTATGCGCAGGCGTGAATCAATAGGTTAGAAAACATGGCGGCCAATTCTTGTGCACACGGTCCACTCTCTATGGTTAGTACCACCTGTTTGCCGCGACAAGATGTACGCTGAAGCTAGGCTCCAATCTCCTATGGCTAGGGCCAGTGACTTTTCGCGTAAAAATCGGAGCACACCGTAGACTCCAATACTATATACACACCTTAGCTGTTGTTATACCTCCATTGGCTGCTGGTGCCGTGTCCGTCATCGACCAAGCCACCCAGGACTAAGTAACTCCGACACTGAACCTTCGTGATTCGTGCGCAAACGGTTAACACGAGCCAGAACATTTTTTTAGCCAATCAAAGAAGCTGAACGACCCTACAGTGCTTTGGACTGTATCTTGTCTCGAATCTTTTGGCGAAATATCATTGCCCCTACCTATGGTATACGTGCAGTTTTCCTTTGGTCATTGGCAACGTGTCTTAGTCGGGAGACAGTTACTTACCTGAATCAGGTAACTCCGACACCGAGTGTCCGCGATTTGCGGGCGGGCACTTGCAATGCGTGACAGTTAAAATCATCCAATAATGAAAGTGGTCCTGTGCTCAATGTTGTGGAGTACACGTAGTTTCGGAAATTTTTTCGCTAAAAACAGGCGGCCCTGCATATGATTACTGTTAAGGACCTTACACAAATCAAAATTGTATCATTTGACATTACTATTTGNGAAGCTGAACGACCCTACAGTGCTTTGGACTGTATCTTGTCTCGAAATCTTTTCGCGAAATATCATTGCCCCTACCTATGGTATACGTGCAGTTTTCCTTTGGTCATTGGCCACGTGTCTTAGTCGGGAGACAGTTACTTACCTGAATCAGGTAACTCCGACACCGAGTGTCCGCGATTTGCGGGCAGGCACTTGCAATGCGTGACAGTTAAAATCATCCAATAATGAAAGTGGTCCTGTGCTCAGTGTTGTGGAGTACAGGTAGTTTCGGAAATTTTTTCGCTAAATACAGGCGGCCCTGCATATGATTACTGTTAAGGACCTTACACAAATCAAAATTGTATCATTTGACATTACTATTTGNTACAGGCGGCCCTGCATATGATTACTGTTAAGGACCTTACACAAATCAAAATTGTATCATTTGACATTACTATTTGACTTCACGGTTGCTTTCCAGCATTTTGTTTCCTACGGAGCTTGACACAATGGAACTGTCGAAGATAAATTCAAACATTCATGACTTAACGTTTTCGAAAAGTTTAAATTTAAAGTCAAAGTCAAGCACACATTTTGCCGAAAATCTAACAGAGGTTAGTGGAATGAATCTATACCATTAATCAAGAACGGAAGTTTGAGAGGTGTTTTTGAAAGGGCACAGCGCCCCTCCCTTAAGGGGTAGAAGGCTGGAACAAAGTTTGTGCACACCTTTGAACCTTCCTCTTTCAATCCCCCCCACACCCCCCTTACTTAACCCCCTGGGAGGAGTTACGACGACAAGGGGGGTATGTTTTTGAACTTGGGTTAAGCCTGGAAGTCGCATTTTTCGNCCCCTGGGAGGAGTTACGACGACAAGGGGGGTATGTTTTTGAACTTGGGTTAAGCCTGGAAGTCGCATTTTTCGGCAGATTTCGCCGTAATTTGAGGGGGGATTGTCTCTTTGGACCTTCCCTCGGCCGTTGGGTCAGTTATGCCCCTTGAAAAAATGTCGGTAACCCCGGGGGGAGGGGGGAATTATGTTTTTTGGNGTTACGACGACAAGGGGGGTATGTTTTTGAACTTGGGTTAAGCCTGGAAGTCGCATTTTTCGGCCGATTTCGCCGTAATTTGAGGGGGGATTGTCTCTTTGGACCTTCCTTCGGCCGTTGGGTCAGTTATGCCCCTTGAAAAAATGTCGGTAACCCCGGGGGGAGGGGGGAATTATGTTTTTTGGGCCTTGAAGCCACAGTTTTCGGCCGATTTCGGCGGGATTTGAGGGAGGACTGTTGTCTTTCGACCCTCCCTCGACCAGTGGGTCAGTTATGCCCTTTTGGAAGAATATCGGTATCGCCGGAGGGAGGTGGGGGAGGGGGAGTTATGTTTTTTCGGAACTTCAAGCCAGAGTTTTCGGCCGATTTCGATGGAATTTGAGGGAGGGGATACTATTAGGACCCTCCCTCGATTTAAAGTTAATTGGGCCCTTTTGGATACATGTCAGTACCATAAAAGTGTTCCATAATATGTACCATAACTATCGTACAAAGTCAGGCGGTCCATATTTTGCGTACCATAATTATGGTACAGTGTACCATAACTTTGGTATTTTGCACGATAATTTAAAAATTCGTACCATAATGGACTCAATACCACTCAAGCCCCCTAGGACAACATTAAAATAATAACACTGTCAAAAAATTCGAATTGCACCGGTTTACCTGCCTAACCCAAGAACAGTGAACCCGCGGATTCCGCGGGCCGACCCCTGGTATTACTTTACTTAAGAACGAGTTTCATTTCAGTAGGTTAAACCAAACTCGTCTAAATCAAATAAATGGCAAACGAATGTAATGTGACGAGGGAATATATGAATTCACACTTATGAATAAAGTAAACAAAAAACTTTTTTTTTTTCGAAACTAAATTTTGATATAAATTTTTACTCCTGTTTTAAAAACAGGTACGTCAAAAGCATTCCTGGATAAGATATAATAATATACATAACAAGATACACATTTATACAAATATTGTAGAACTGATTTTCATTTGCCTGGATTATGACTTCACAGTTGTATTGTGTATCGGTGGTTTCGTGAACGAAAACTGAAAGGTAAAGTCAAACGCTCAAGTCGTCTATTGTGTAGGGAGGGGCCTTCACGCGTTCAGTTGTGAAGCAAGCTTCACTGTTTGTTGTCGCAGCTGCGCGCTCCAGGAAGCGGGCCTTGGCGACGCAGCTGCCCTGGACCACTGCAAGGTCAAGAACTGGTCCGCCTGGGCGTCATCGGACACCTGGGGGCCGCTCCTGCTCCGACCCACGGACAGACAGCTTCGCGCAGGCCACTCGTCTTCTCCAGGTGGCCAACCGCGAGGTGAGAGTTCACGTGCCTCGCAGGCAGGTAGGTCTAGTTAGGGACCAGCACAATTCGCTTTATTTCTTGCCTGCAGACTGAACTCCAAGATGCTGTGTGTTAGTTTGACGTCTGGAATAGGTCGACAACTTGTGTGGCTCGTCCCAGGGGCGCTTCTAGCCAATAATAAAGGCCCAACGTCTAAGCAGACAGCCAATCTCCAGTAGAGCGGTCGCACAGGTTAAAGACGCACTATAGTCACCAGTAGCCAATAAGATCACGAATCACGCTCAGGTAGGTATAGGACAGAGAATTTTAGTGTCTTTCCAAATAATAACGCGAATCTTGCACGTTTCTAGATATAGTCTATTCACGGGTTCTTCGCACTTTTTGAATCAAACCTTTGAGAATGTACCGTATGTATGACTAGGGCCAGTGACTTTTCGCGTAAAAATCGGAGCACACAGTAGGCTTCAATACTATATACACACCTCAGCTGTTGTTATACCTCCTTTGGCTGCTGGTACCGTGTCCCGTCTTTGACCAAGCCACTCAGGACTAAGTAACTCCGACACCGAACCTTCGTGATTCATGCGCAAACGGTTAATACGGGCCAGAACAATTTTTAGCCAATCAAAGAAGCTGAACGATCCTACAGTGCTTTGGACTGCATTTTGTCTCGAAATCTTTTCGCGAGATATATCACTGCCCCTCTGTATGACATATTTCACGCGTCAAAGCGTTTTATACTTCTGTTAACATTTAAGTATCTTATTTTTAGGTGAACTAAAGTTTTCCTTGGATTTTATTTACAAAGTATTAATGCGCATTAAAACAGTGAGAAAGTAGGTGTGTTGCTAATATCCAGCAGGTAAGTAATTGTTCTCGTACACGATATTATAAAACTGAGTGCGCACGAACGCGGCGCGTTGTCCCTTTGGTGTAATTTCCCGGGCTAAGTCAAAGCGTTGTTTGCGCGAAACGCCGGGATAGAATGGCAGTAGAACACTAGCAGGGCTTCAGAAAAGTTGGAAGTAACCTTGAATCGACTATATATGCTGTTTAAAGTTAACTGAACACTTTTGAAATTAACCTCTGAAAAATGACACTGCCTCTACCTGCATGCATTTTAACGGGTACACAGACTGGCATACGCCCAGTTAAGTNGTGCGTTGTCCCTTTGGTGTAATTTCCCGGGCTAAGTCAAAGCGTTGTTTGCGCGAAACGCCGGGATAGAATGGCAGTAGAACACTAGCAGGGCTTCAGAAAAGTTGGAAGTAACCTTTAATCGACTATATATGCTGTTTAAAGTTAACTGAACACTTTTGAAATCAACCTCTGAAAAATGACACTGCCTCTACCTGCATGCATTTTAACGGGTACACAGACTGGCATACGCCCAGTTAAGTTGGTAACGACGGAGGGAAAGTAGTTCCTTGCCTTAACTTTGACTCACGTGAAAACATTTCTGGATACGGAAATAATTTTGTTTCTTTCTGTTTTCTTTAATGCATGTAAACGGAAGAATTAGAAAACTAGTAAAATATTTACTTTTATAATATTGTCACATTCTCACTTGACTGAGATAATGAACAAAAGTGATCAGACCCACCGCAATATTAATTTTGCATGTGGTGGAAGAATACACAATGAACCTACAAGTAGATCTGAAGGAGGGAGATTTATTACCGTGGACAACCTACAAGGAGGCTGGGCCTAACATTTCGTCAACAGCGAGGACATTAGATACGCAGCAAGTTGCCCAGAGAAGGAGCGACAAAGGAATCGACCAATGGTCAATAGATAGAAACCTTCCCACCATTTTCCTGGAGTGATTTCGGAAGACTACGAAAACAGAAACTAGGATGGCCGTACCGGGATTCGAACCCGACTCCTCCCGAATACTTGTCCATTATGTTAGCTATCTCAGCTCTGACCCAAATTCTCTCATGATTGTGTCATATGTGTGAGTAATGCCGAATCGCACTAACTTGGCAAGTGTATAACAAGGGCAAGCATTTGTGGGCATATGCAAAATATGACCATTGTACTTCTGACAATCCGTACGTAAGTGGTAGAAAGGTGCGTTCGTGGTATGCATGCGAGTTTCGCTGGCGACGCCAGTTTATAACCGAAAGATATGCCAAACAATACTTGTTAAAGTCAACTGTTTTTAAATTGCTGGCAAGTTTACTTACAACATGCAACAACTCCACCTTCTGCTGAAGTTAGTGTATATATATATATATGTTGGGCAGCTCTTAACAACAGAGCTGATGAGAGTGAAATAAGGTGACAATGGAGCAGCGCCACAATTCAAGGGAAAGGGAAACGGGAGAACCCCGAGAAAACCCACCGACCAGCGGCATCGTCCGGAACTTTTCCATATGCGAAAATCTGAAGTGACCCGGCCGGGGATTGAACCTGGTTCGCCTTTGTAGGAGGCGAGAAGTCTGACCGCTCAGCCACCGCGGCCGCTACGTGATTGATATTTTAGGATAGAAATGTGGGAAGAGGAGAATATCAATATCAAACAGAGACACGTGATAACTACAAGGATTTTAACATGAACCGCAACGGTAAAGGTTTGTCATATTACTTGCAGTTCCTAATTAATTTGTAGACACCTAAAAATTCGCGAGTTCAACGACTTGCAGAGAAAGTGTTTTTAATTACAATTTTTAAATACTGGCCTCATTATCTCGTTTTACAATGTTAAGGTTGTAAAGAGAATGTAAAAAAGTATTTAAATAGTTGTTAACGTTTGTGTGTGTGCCATTTAAAAATTTTATTTAGACTTGTAATATAAAACGATACTCTTTATAAAAAGCAAAAGAGAAAAAAAAAACAATTCTTATACTTGTTTAAAGACGTTTCTATTTGCATCATGAAATGGGTGTTCTTTTTTTTTGTCACCAGATTGTCATAATAAAATTCATTTGTCGTGAAAAATGTGACTCGCCAATACATCCTTTTAGAGATAACGACATGATTTACCATGTTATCATGGAGAAAATAAAATATGATTATACCGGATTCCAACGAAAACGTTACTTCATGTATCTATGAACATATCAAAAAACCTTCCTCTTCGAAAATCAATTTAACTCTCGGCTCCAAATTGATAGGAAGTAAATTTAACGAAGTAAATAAAATTCCAAAATACAATTAGCATTCTCACGTTTAACTTTTCGGGAGATGCAAGCTCAGCGCTGATGAAAAAAGGGCCACCCTAAAGAATGTGTGAAGTACAGATAGAGCAGCGGTTGAATACAGGCGAGGAATAAGTGGGAGTACCCCGAGAATATCCCCGCATCACAATAGTGTCACTACACTTAAGGTGGTCGCCTGGTTGAAGGAATTTTGCACGTCTGAGGCCTAAAAGCGTGTGAGCGCTAGGGACGACAAAGACATGCGCATCAACTCTCACATCGCCTCTACGCGCAAAGCACTCAACTGGCGTGCAGTCCTGCTGTCGATAACGCGCCTTTAAGAGACTTTCAACGGAGACCCTTACCATTTTATGACGTTATAATAAAAATAAAGGTTTTATGTAGGTCCCTATTCATTTTTTAATGTTTTCTGCGGGACCAAGAAATGACCTTGATAACACCCGTTTGAGCCATTTTCACTATCACAATAATATGCTTTAGAGAGAAATGGAGGAACTGAAAAATGTCTAGAGACGCGTAACGTTTCTTAAATGCTATTGGTAAGCAGACCTCACTCAGAAACTTTGGGCGGTTTTTTTAATAAAGGTTTTCTACTGGAGCTCTGCACGATGTGCGGCGGCCTACCCAGGTGACATGCCACCTTAACATATATGAATATCTTCCTGAGAAATCCCCAGTAGCCACGGAATAATGTCACGCAGAGTGAGTAAGCAAGTATACTTTGGCGAAATGGAGGGTCGGTTTTTTTTTTATGTGGGCGTACCCATTCTCAGATTGGCTACGCGAGGCTCTGGGTACGGGCCGTGTGTCTGATTGGCTGCAGCTTGCTGTGAAATGTTCACTATTGGGTAGGTTGCCAGGCACTCATTGTAGGGACACCCGAATTTCGCGAGAAAAAAATTTCCCGCACATGCTGTATTTCAATACCTTACAGGCGTACCAGCAATTTTCTTTTTCTTATTGGCGTGTCTTCGTGAGGATACTTTTTTCTTACTTGACTGGCCAATCAGAATTAGGTTACTCCGATACTGTACGTCTGTGATTCGCGGGCAGACACCCAAGACGCGTAACACCTAGATCGTCCAATCACGAGAGTGGACCTGAGCTAAAGTGTTGATGAAATACAACTGGTCTAGGAAATCTTTTCGCGAAATTCCGAGTGTCCCTACCGATTGGCGATCGGTGTTCCGACATGTTGCCAGCCAGTGACGCCATTTTGCTGGCGCGTGCAGCTGGAGTTCGTGGTGCAAGCAGCCGTCTCACCGCTGCAACATAGTTAAATTTGCTTACGGTGAACGCGCACACATTTGGCAAAAACGTAGATCTTGGAAATGTTGTCAAACATTACTGCACAGCGAGCAGGCTACAGAAAACGTTACAAATAGCAACAGTCTTCTTCCGCGAAAAAATATTCCAGGACTACTTGTACGCCAAAACACCAGAGCTCAGATCCACTTTCGTGATTGGATGATTGCAGGTGTCTGCCCGCGAATCACGTACACTCACTGTCGGAGTTACCTAATTCTGATTGGGCCAGTCAGGTAAGGAACTGTCTCCCGACAAAGACACGTAACAAATAACCAAATTAAAACTGTACGTATGCCATACGGCATTGGAGTCTAGCCTTCGAGTATATTTTTTCGCGAAAAACAGGTCGCACTAGTTTATTTTCCGTTAACTGTAGCATAATTTTATTGTAATAATAAAGGTTTCGTGTTTCTGAAAGAGGGTGAGGTAAATAGCTACAAGACTGTAATTGTAAACTGCTAAATTATTCTTTATAAAAAAATTTAATCGGCAAATAGATATAAGGATTTAGAATGGCAAACGAAAACGAATGAACAACTGAAAGCATCTGGCCTAGGTTCAACAGTCAAATGAGCTCGCAAAGTTTCCGGCTCTCAAATTATTAAGCTCGCGTTAATTTTTTATGCCTCTTTGAATAGCCTTAATGAACCTCCCGTAATTGGAAAACTGGCTCCAGTTCAAGTTATTTTTATGTTCTACTTTCTTGGAAATGAAGAATAATGGAGTGGAGGGAATTTCTATGCCGAAGTCTGAAAAAATTCTACCCGTCGCGCGCGAAGGTGGTTCTCTATGCAGATGCCACATCCGCCATCACACGGCTTCGTTGCAAATACATGGCATACGGTGTAGAGAGCGCATACGAGGCGCGCAGAAGCCACTCTCCTTACTCACATAATAAAGTGTTTCAGATTTTGGTTTTTATCTATGCATTCATGATTTTTTATTTAAAAAAATCAGCCATAACTTAAATGATTAAAGACATTATCTTTTATATATATTTGATATGTTTGTTAATTATTTAGTTTGTTTTATTTGTGTTCAAAAAATCTTAATTCCGATGTAAACAAACGCCCTTGAAGATACTACAGTAGTTCAAATGCAGATCTTCAAGAACTGAAATAGGAGTCAAGATGAACAGCAAATTTTGTCTCATTGCAAGCAGATGTGTCTATTCTAATTAAAAAAAATATATATCCAATATTTTAATGTAAATACGTTTTTCAGGACAGGAATGAAGTCGATATTTTGTTGCCCATTCATAAATTTGCTAATTGAAACATAATTGTGGTCGTTGGAAAGTGCCAAAGTCGGCCAAAATTTTTGTAAGTAACCTTCTGTTTACGGTAACTATACTTCTGTAAAACGGTGTTTTGAACTATAGCGACAACGCTGCATCTTTCCTGGACGAATTGCTGTCTAAAAACCCTATAGTCATCGCTTAAAATGTTGAGGAAGCAGAACACACGCGAAGTTTGTTTATGCTATTTTCCATCGCCGTCTCTATGCTTCCTTTCGACCCGGTGTGACGTTGAGGCGGTTAGTACTGTTTACTAGGAATTCCCCTTCCACTGCGATGCAAATGTTGTCGGGACCGTGGTGTCTCAGCGGTTAGACTGCTCGCCTCCCACCGAGGCAAACCGGGTTCAATCCCTGGCCGATCGTGCCGGACGATGCCACTGGTCGGCGGGTTTTATCAGAGATCTCCCGTTCCCCCCGCCCTTGCATTCCGGCGCTGCAACATTCTCACCTCATTTCACCCTCATCGGCTATCAAGACCTCGTTGTTAAGAGCCGCCCAAATCTCTCAACTCAACTTGTGCCGGCAGTCGTGTAGGAATGAGGCTGTTACTTCCTTACGGAAGCCTGCTCGCGTATCTTCCTGCTCCTTGTTAACACGAGTTAACGTAGCCGCTAACGGTACGTTCATTTAGCACGTTCTAGAGCCGGAAAAGTCCGCCCGAGAACATGTTTAGTACGGATATTTGTTTTGTATTGCATTACGAACGTTGAAATGGTCATTTTCATAAATTTACAACACATTAAATAGTACAATTTGAATGTAATGCGAAAGGCTGTAAGTTAATTCGAACGAAATGTTCCAGGAAAACAAACCTAACACAGTACGAATTGTTAAGGTGAAAACATAAACGTTTTTATTGTTTTACTGCTGTTATGTATGTATTAGTGAATAAAATACGTTTACAAATCCCGCTGGAATCGTTCCAAAAGTACTATTATTGAGTTTTTAACTATTCAGCAAAAAAGGACCATTGAACAAAACAATGCTTTAGTTTGTCACAGAGCCAGTGAATTAAAAGTCATTGTCATCTTACTCTTGTCATTGGCACATCTCTGTTTTGTTCTTACATCCTTATCCGTGTACCGCCTATCTCCACTTCTTCACGCTTTATTTGAAGGACTGCGTCTAAGTGTAATTTCAACGTTAATCGACGGAAATGGCTTGAAGTGTTTCAAAATAATCGACGTTTGACCTTACGTGGCAAGGTTATGCTAATATGTTAAGGATTATGGCAACCCCTGTACCCAGATATACTGTTAAACTTGGAACAAATCCATTTCCGCATGTTTCGTTCCACGTGCTCTTCTGTTGTTCCTCTTTTTAGGTTAACTGCACAATATAACAGAACTTGACCCAATTACAAAAATTGTTAATGATCGTAGCATCCTATTAATAAAGCACTTGCATTTTATTCTGTGACTCTTTGTATTCTAATAATTAGATTCATTTACATATTTACATTTTTTGTAATAAAAATAGTAGTATTTTTATAGAAAGTTTTTTTTTAACTATTTACGCTTAGTGTGCCACGTTAAAACAGTTCTCGGGGATCTCAGTTTCCCACTCCCTAGCATTCCGGTGCTGCTCCATTCTCACTTCATTTCGCCCTCATCGGCTCTCAAGACGTCGTTGTTAAGAACCGCCCAAATCTCTCAACTCAACTCAATTAATGTAAGATTTCTAGTGTTATAAATGAGAAATTGTTTGACGCTTGCTGTACTAAAGTTGACAAAGTACGTGTCTCGATAACACAAACAACGAGCTGCGGAAGTTGTGTTTGGTTGTCGCTGATAAGTACCAGTCATATCGCAGAGAAGTAGCACGGCTTACAGTACAAATCAATTACTTCCAAGGGAAGTTCATTCAGTACCGAGTCTCGCAGTGTTCAGTACGCATCAAATATCACCTTCCCGTGCAACATGTTAACAATTATATTCAGGGAATGAAACGGTTAAGAAAGTGATTAATTTAATTAATTCGCTTAAAGGATGTTAGGGTTTATACAGAATACTGTCATCCTGACATATCGATGCTTCAAGACGTAACTACAAAAATATAATTTTTTTTTGTGTTTGCAGAAAACATTTTTGTTATCGTGTTTGAAATATTTTTACGAAATGAATAGCAGAACAGTAAAGGCAGCACATCATTTAATTTAATTCCCTGCTATCCTCGATGCTATACAACTCCAAAGTTCTACCCATAACTTGACTGAACGTGGGAAAACTCTGCGCCGACAGCGTAAAACCGGAATTTGGCAGTACATTCAACAGGAAAATTCTCGAGCACGCCTACGGGAGACGGTGTCAGGCGTGTTGCAGAGTTTGGTTATAGTCGGTCTGCAAGCTCAGTTCAAAGGCAGCGCTATAGCGCTCAAGTTATCGCAGTTGCCTTGAAGCCAAGGTGTTCACGGGTTTAGCTTACCGTGGACGCCAGCCAGGTAATAACTCCTGCACAGTCGGGCCTGCTGACACTTTCGTAGCCATGGCACGTACAAATAGGGAGATGTTTAAGGGGATTCCATAGTAAACAACACTCAAGGTCACATCCGCACGTAAGGAAATAGCGCGACGGTGATGGGATGTAGCACAAACAAGCTTTGCGTGTGTTCTGTCACCTCAGAATTGTAAGCGGTGACTGTAGAGCTTTCAGAGAGCAATCTGTTCAGAAGAGACACAGCATCCTTGCTATAGTTTAAATAACCGTTTTGCAGAAGAACAAACATCGTAAACAGAGGTACACTTAACAGGACATTTGCTAGCTGACACTTTCAACGACCACAATTAAGTTTCAATAACCAAATTTATGAATGGCCAACGAAATACTTACTTTCAATTTCTGTCATGTAAACACATTTACGTTAAAATATTCCATAGCTGTTTTTTTTTTTAAATTAAAATATACACAACTGCTTGCAATGAGACCCGAATTTCGCGAAAATATTTCACGGTCAGTTGTATTTCATAACACTATACTTCAGGATCACTTTCCTGATTGGTTGTTCTAGGTATTACACGTCTTGGGTGCCCGCCCGCGAATCACAAGACGTACATTATCGGAGTACATAATTCTGATTGGCCAGTCAAGTAAGGAAATGTCTTCTCACAAAGACACGCTTCCAATCAGCGAAAGAAAACTGCTGGTACGCCCGTAGGGTGTTGAATTCTATCATGTGAGAAAATATTTCCGAGAAAGTAGTGTGTCCCTACGCATATGAAAACTCGAGAGGCTCCTTAACGCTCCCTCCTACCTGACTCATGAACTGCGTTGCGGAGTGTTCAAAAAATACGTTTTTCCAGTAAACTATTAAGCACGTGTCCAATGTACTGGACTACTAAATGAGCGCACACTTCAGACGAGAGCTGTCAAGTGCTTTCAAGACGTCACGCACGCTATGGAAATTGCAGAGCACTCCGAAATGACTAAATACTGCGTTTTCCAATCTCTGTGTCTCAAAACATACGAGTCAGATACAGACAAAACTACTTAGGAACCTGCAGTGAACTTTCGTACAGACTTTCCACCAATAAAATAATAGGGTCGCCGCTAAAAATCCCGTAGCTACACGCAGCACGACTAGAAACTGCACGCCACTTCAGAGCCTTGCGCTTAGGGGCCATGGCGCACTTGATGCGCGTGGCAGTGTCACCCTTATCGCTCCCGCGCTTCTCGGTCCCAAGCGCGGAAAAAGGCTCCAGGTAGACGTTAGCCTTAAGGAACTACAGGTACAGGCACAGAATACTTGAGAACAAAAGGGAAACATTCTCCTATAACGCTAACTACAGACGTACACGCCAGCAAAATGGCGTTATTTGTCAATAAACATGTCAGAACGCCGTTCACCAATCAACGACTGATATCTTGCTTGGCAACCTGGAGCCCAGCTATAGTCTATTTGCGGTTTCTTCACACTTTTTGAATCAAACCTTTGGAAAATCACTCCGTGTATGCCGTGTTTGGTTGTTTCCCAAATATGTTATGTATCACAAACGTTTTATACTTCTGTTAACCCCTTAACGTGCACATAACATTTTGCGTTCCATGTGTTGCAAACGAAGAGATTTTTGGTCTGACAAGTACTTTCTGATTCCTTGTAAGAGCTTACGCGATGAAACCTATATAAAGGATTCTTATTGGTCTAAGGCAGCGGTAGGTACCAATTATATAATTCTGGTGTGCCAGCAACAACCAATCGAATTAACTGGTAAAAGGACGTTGTCTGCGTTGGTGCAAGCTTCTGACACTGTACAGCAGTCACCACGTTTTTCATATTTTGCAACACGTGAACGAGTATACTCGGGAGAGTATATTAAGGCTGTTACCTGGTTCAGAATTTGATATAGGGAAATACATGTTAATAAAATGCTGTTTTTTGTGAGTTCTAAGTGTGAGAAATGATACTTTTTTAGCTTTGTATGGAGGTAAATATTACAATTTGTGGTTCAGTAATTTTTTATTTAATTATTAAATGTTTTGATCTTTCCAGGAAATAGGCTATACACTAATGTTACAAAAGGTTTTGATAGCAAAGAAGCACGTATTTTTCTGGTCAAAAAAGTATATGGTGATATACGTCTATCTTTAACAAAAACGCCAAAAAACAGAATTTCATTAACATGTATTTTCCTATACTGAATTCTCAACAGTGTGAGATTTCCTTATCATTGGATAAATTGAAAATGTATTTACATTTTATCTACACACTATAATATTTCATTTGTAATTAATATGACCCAAAACAGTGTTGTTAACGCCTAGTAGGAAATAGTTCCCATGTAGAATGTTATTGAAGTGAGTGCGCACGAACGTGGTGCGTTGTCCGTTTGGTGTAATTTTCTAAACTCGGTTAAGCTTTGTTTGTATGAGGCGGAGGAATATCATGAAAGTAGAACTTTAGGAGGGCCTCAGAAAAGTTGGAAGTAACCTTAAATGGACAGTAGTTACGAGTGAGTGAGTGAAGAAATTTGGGCGGCTCTTAACAGCGACATCTGGAGAGCCGATGAAGGTGAAGCGAGGTGAGTATGGAGCAGCGTCGGAATGCAAGGGCAGGGGGAAACGGGAGATCCCCGAGAAAACCCGCTGACCAGCGGCATCATCCAGCATGATTTCCACGTGCGAAAATCCGGGAGCTGCCCCTCCGGGAGTCGAACCCTGTCCGCCAAGGTGGGAGGCGAGTTGCCTGCCCGCTACACCACCGCGGCCCCTGGAAGAGAAGTCAAGCTTAGGCAGGACTTTTAAAAGCCCGCAAGTAGAAATAACTGTCCTATCAGTGAACTTCAGCCATTGCAGTAACATGAGAGTTTTCCGCAGTCAGATTTTCCGTGTTTCTGGAGCAGAGAGCACAATTCAGGAGTTATAACGAACCGGAACATTTCTAATGTGGTTCACCTAAATTTTAACAATTCTCTGTCTCTTTCCACTTTCCCCCAAGAGGTCAAAACATTCTGGAGGGTACCAACAACTGTGAAGCGTAAACAAACGCCGCAGTCTCGACGGGAAGTAGATCAGCAGGACTGCTCGCCTCGTAAACACGATTAAAAACAACAGTCGCATTATTCCCCTAGGTCGCCGGCGCAAGTGAACTCTGGCCGCAAACGGAAGTGGCGCACGGAATGTGAACGGGTCTTCCACACGTGTTGCAAAGAAACAACACTGGCGGTGGGGGCCGCAGTGGTGTAGTGGTCAGACCAGGAGAAGCGGGTTCGATTCCCGGCGGGGTCGCTCCCGGATTTTCGCACGTGGAAATAGTGCCGGACGATGCCGTTTGTCGGTGGGTTTATGTTCGGGGATATCCCGTTTAACCCTCCCCTTAATTCCGACGCTGCTCCATACTCACCTCACTTCACCCTCATCGGCTCTCAAGACCTCGATGTAAAGAGCCGTCTAAATCTCTGGACTCATCTCATGCGTTAGTCTGACGTAACTGCGAAATCGTGAAGGATGTATACAAGTTCTTACACTTCCGCTCATTAAACAGAAACTTAATCAAGTAAATTCAATACCCATAAATTTAAACGTCCCTCCTCCAATACGACGTCGATTCATGGAACTATTTTACCTACCTCGTTGCCAACTTTACAGGCAGCATGCCAATCAGAGTGTCAGTTGAAATGCACACAGTAACGGACAGCGAATTTTTTCAAACGTTGATTTCAAAAGTGCTAACGTCTCCGTGAACAGCCTAAAGTAAATATTTTAACTGCACGCCGAACGTTTATAAGAATTCGATTACGTTTGACCTTACCATTTAGTAAAGTGAAGATATAAGTTGTTTTTAACAAATGAAGAAGGGCTATATTAATTGTTAAAATAAATCATTCCTTTTAAATTGAAACCTCCGCTTCTCCATTGTGGTTGACGGAGGACTAAATAATTGCTTGATGGGACAGATCTTCGACTTCGCCGATGAGCTCATCCTAGACGGTGTCTAGCGACCCGACATCGTGTCTCCGGGAATGTCAGTTTGTATTCACGAGGCCTCCTTGCCGCTGCTTCAATTATACGTTATTACGAGGAGGATTGGACCAAAATATCCTTCCGGTCACTGTCCTACTGGAGTAGCTGACGTGGTGTCACCGTGTAGGCCTGGAGATGAACGGCATTCCAAGTAACATCGACTTATAGCAGAGCCCCGACAGCAGTGCTTGAAAAAAAGTTACATAATATCTTCCATATTTGTAGGGACACCCAAATTTCTCGAAAAATCTTCACGACCAATTGCATTTCATAACAGTTAAGCTCAGATACACTTTATTGATTGGATTATTTAGGTCTTACGCATTTTAGGCGTATGCTCGCGAATCACAGACTACAGTATCGGATTAACCTAATTCTGACTGGCCAGTCACCCAAGAAAATGCCGTCTCACACAGGCACGCCGCCAATAAGCAAAGGGAAACTGTTGGTATGCCCGTAGGGTTTAGAAATCTAGCATTTGCGGAAATATTTTCGCAAAATTCGGGTGTCCCTGCATATTTGAATTCTACTACTGGAAACTGAGTACTTGTTCACCCGCCTGGGGAAGCTCATGTGTGAGAAATTATTTATACACACATCGTATATTTAACTATAGAACGTTAGCAAAGAAGTAAGCACTTGTGGTAACAACCATTGCCTGTTAAATGCACATCTGACACTGGCTCGCCGGCTCACAATTAAGTCACCAGCAAAGTCATAACAATAATACTNTTTTCACATACCTGGGGAAGCTCATGTGTGAGAAATTATTTATACATACATCGTATATTTAACTATAGAACTTTAGCAAAGAAGTAAGCACTTGTGGTAACAACCATTGAAATCACTGCCTGTTAAATGCACATCTGACACTGGCTCGCCGGCTCACAATTAAGTCACCAGCAAAGTCATAACAATAATACTAAATATTGACGTACTGCGAGTGTGATGTTTAAATATTTGGCAAACCAAGTTTGAGTTTCTCTATTTTATAATGTTACATTTGCCGCGTGGACTTTGCGTCCTGTGCCGCCACCCCTTAGCCGCGCTTCCACATCGACAGCAACTGGAGCGGAGAGGGCAGATTTACAAAGCGAGCCGCGATAAGGTCATCCTACTGATGCCGCTCCCGTCCTTGGAAGATCAAATGTCTTGGGGGTAGTAGTTGCGAGAATGTTCTGGTCATCATTCCATCTCCCGCTCAGCGCGACTCGGGGTGCGAATAACCTTCTGGGTCAAGCCAACTGGGCTATATAAGCCGCGGCCTGCCTCTGTGTAGAGGGTCTGGAGCTCTGTATGGCCATTAGCGCCAGGTGCGAGGTGACGTCGGAGCAACGAGCGACGACAGAGACCAGTGAGTGTAGTCTGCGAGCATCTGTAGTAGAGAGAGAGAGAGAGAGAGAGAAAGAGAGAGAGAGAGAGAGAGACCGGCTGGACAGTGGGAAAATAGGACTTGATGCACGAGTGGCAGGCATTTGAAACTATGTTATCCCTTTAATTCCTATGTTAATTTGTAATTGTTGGTCTTGCTAAATATTAATAATCAAAATACACAATACAAATAAAAAAATAATATAATAAAATATAATATATCAAAATTTTAATACTGTGATGTGTACTTAAGCAGACAGGGAACTTGTTTAGTTATCCAGTAATCTGTAGTCTTTGTGCTTGGTAATAAGTGATCTGGACCAGTCATAACGTAGCACACGATCACGGCTTTAGTACCAGTTACCCACAGCGAAGATCATTGGGCATTAAGCACCGCAGAGTACAGCTTTGTGTGCAACACGTCGACGACTGCAAGGAGCGTGAAAGGGTTAATATATGGCAGTGGACTTGTGGGTGCATGTGTGTAAATAATAAGTGATAATTCACCGACTGTAGCTAGTATACAGACAGCAATAAGGAATTTATTTAGAGCCGAAACTGCCATACAAATATTGTGCCGAATATTGCGCTCATTGAAAAGACAATATCTGAAACAGTAGAAATAGGTAGTTTAATGTTGCAAATGATAGCTGCGTTTATTTATAACAATGTAAATAAATAAATACCTTAGATTTAAAACTTTAAATTTTATTAAGAACTCCATCCCTCATGAACTTGGAAATACCTTGGCAACTTGTAGCAGTCACGCTGTTAGTAACCAGATGCAGCTGAGAAATACTGAGTTGTTTTGTTTGACTCACTCGCTTGCTGAGGAATATTATTAAATTTCCCGTAATCCACGAATGGGTGTGGTGGTTGTAAACGTAAGAGTAAGCTATTTTGGTTCTGTATGCTAGCCACTTATTAGAATTAATTATTAATAAGCCTTATCGCATAAAATAGCTAGTTTTATTAAAAAGTTATTCCTCCCCCTACCACCCACCACTACGCCATCGCCAAACGCCCGATGCCATGTCCTGTTAATCGTTTAGCTCTTGCAAGATGTGACACACATCGTCTGCAGGAAATTTTTCTCTATTTTTAGTTCTCCTTGTATGCTGCTTAACACGACGACTAATGCAATTAATATCACAAAGCTATTCTGTCGCCAGCAATTATNACATGGTAAGCAAAATAATAATACGGGTTGACTGTTCTAATTCCTGCTATCGTGTCGCTGCTCAGCAACCCCAGAGGTGGAAATAATTTCCTTGGACGCTGAAACAACTTCCTGTTTACAAATGAATGCAAATGTGCTCAGCCACGACGGGCGCTTGTTATCTCGAGCTGACGCTAGACACAAGATTTGTTTTTGCCACTCGACCGAGTTCAACCTGTTCCAGGAGGGGGGGGAGAGAGAGAGAGAGAGAGAGAGAGAGACACACACACACACACACACACACACTCAAGATAAATAACATGTGCATAGAGAACTTACACGTATCAACATGAAAGTGCGTATTCCTTATGGTCATGGGGCCGCGGTGGTGTAGTGGTAAGGCTACTCGTCTTCCGCCTACGAAGACCGGGTTCGATTCCCGGCGGGTCGCTCCCGGATTTTCGCATGTGGGAATCGTGCCGGACGATGCCGATTGTCTGCAGATTTTCTCGGGGATATCCCGTTTCCCCCCGGTCTTTCCTTCCAGCGCTGCTCCTTCCTCACCTCGCATACCCTCATTGGCTCTCATGACCTCGACGGTTAAGAGCCGCCGAAATATCTTCGCTCACTATGGTCACCATGTACGTTACCAGCCCTGAAGTACACGACGACCATGAACAGTTCGTTATGCACAGGTTTTTCATCGTGAACCGATCTTTAGAGTGACAGACATAACAAGAGAGAAAGACAGTGAAAGACTCGTTCTCAATGTCTCAGCATCGCTACACCAACAGGCAGTCACAGAAGCGTGGTCGGCCGGCTCAAGAGCAGCCTTCGGCCAGGACAACTGCTCATTTCAATAAACCCCAACCGTCGAGCTGACGTTGACACATCGGCACGACGGTGCGTGCGGGTGAACCAAGTCCTGGGCACCGAGGCGCACGACGCCGTCGCCTTCTGACTACAGCTGGCTGGCTGGGGGAAGTATGCTCGCCATATTGCATTTACGTATTTTCCTCCATAACTTAATTTCCGCAGTCTATATTTAAAAACCAAGCTAGTCAAGGCATAGGGAACATCTTAACAGTTATTTTGAAATCCAGCTTATTTTTCTTACATGATTAGTTTAACATCTGTAACCATAATCAAATATTGCCTAATTAAATAATAACGTCAATCCCACGCGACAAATAAAGGTATATTAAATCCGTAAAAATAAAAAAAAATAAAAATTGTTAAGTAGTTTTCTGTCATGTCTAGCTTTGATTGTTTTATGTCTGGCCATAGATTTCCATTAAGAAAATTTGTAAGAAGAGGGAATGGATACTACCCTCTTAAGGCTCGACCACAGAGTGCTTAATAAAGCCGAGGTGAAACAGCCACTTATCCCGCTGAACACGCCAGCAAAATGGTGTCACTAGCAAGCAACATGTTGGAACGATGTTCTCAAATCAGCGCCTGGTAACCTACTCTTCAGCCGACAGCCCAGCCAGTAGGGAATCTTACGCAACCTACATTAGCCAATCAGACACAAGAGCCAAACAGAGAATGGGTACGCTCACATCAAAGGAGCCGCCACGCCATTTCGTCTCTGCGTAGGTACTCATCTACTCTGAGGCAGAAATCCTTCGTCCTCGTGTCATTATCTCAGTTTCAGAGTAATCATTGAACATTATTGACTATTATAAATTTACATCTTTGGAACCGATTAACATTTTTACTACTTGTTATTTGGTAGTTGTAGAAAGACAGGATCGTATGCAAATTAACGTTATATTAAGCTATTTGTGACAAAACTTTACGTCGATAATTCGGATTTTATGTTTGTACCGCACATCAGATAAAATAGCTAAACTTTTATAAAACCACTTACTAAAATTTTACTTCACGAAACTTAAAGCAGAAGGAAATTAAAGAACCCGATGTTGTGGGCGACGCCGGCCCATACGAGGGTCGGCTAGGGCTGGTGTGTTTGTGTGAGTGATGCAAGAATCGATAGAGCAATACGGGCGACGTCGACCGGCGTATGTAAGGGTGTGTCGCCTCTATGCGCAAGGCACTCAACTAGCGTGCAGTCGTTACGTCGGCGACTTCCCTGAACATGACTTTAAGCAGTAAACTTATACTTTTATTGGACTCGACTCTGCAGCAAAGTCCACTGCACACCTCTACCGTAGTTTAGCGTGTATCCGGTTAGTATATTTTGAGATATAGCAGTCTGAAAAAGCCTTTGTTAGCTATCTTACAGGGCATGAACATAATGTATCCAATGTGTGTGATGTGTTGAAAGTGCCGTCCCGCCATTGTTTGGAATGTTTTTATTTCTTTTCATAGACGAAACAGTTGGGGAGCACGTTTAATAATTTTGAACGCGCTGCAGCACATTTCATGCGCCATGTTGGCGACCGCCTTAAGGAATGAGCGTCTGTGGATAGTTAAGGGTCGTAAGTACTCCGCATGCGCGTATAAAAACGACCTTATTCTCAGCTTAACCTAGGAAAGTTTAAACTACAGAAACAAAAACTCATTAAACTTATATCATAGGTTAGTTAAAACTGTAAAAAAACACGTATTCAGACACTATCCTAGGTTAGTCGGGGGAGGTCCTGCTAGGTTTGGATACCGCACACATGTTGCAATATGGTGGGCGGAAACTCACACTCGCAGTAATGATGAAGCAGAGAAACGAGCGGAATTGCCATCATAACACACAGTAAAGGTTTTTTAAGGTTAATTGAACACTTTAGAAATCAACCGTCGAAAATGGTTACTGCCCCATACCTGGATATATTCGAACACTTTCACGCCCATCGTAGACGATTGTCTACATGCTGCACAGGAAGCTTATATATGACCGGTGCTGTACTCTGCACGTCTCAGGGCTCTATGATCTTCCCTGTGGATAACAGATTCGTAAACCTTGACACTGGGCTGGGTTATGAGTGGTTCATATTTCTGTAGCCAAGAGGAAAGNTGTGGATAACAGATTCGTAAACCTTGACACTGGGCTGGGTTATGAGTGGTTCATATTTCTGTAGCCAAGAGGAAAGTCCATAGCTCATGCATGAGTTGTGACAACGAAGCAGATGTTGCGTCGACTTGAAAACAGCACGCATCGTAACATCTGTTTGTCTACAACGCCTGAAACCGTAAACTAAAGCGGGTCGAGCAAAGTTGGTAACGACGGGAGGGAATGTAGTTCCGTGTCTTGGCGTACAATTAAAAATGTTGGGTAAACATTTGTGAGTACTGAAATTATTTGTTTTACTTTCTGTTTACCTACTGTATGTATGTCAGTATAAGAATTGTGAAATTTGTAAGAATATTTACTTTTATAATAATTCAATAGTTTCACTTGACCGACTCATAAATAAAGTGACCAGGCCCATAGCAATATTAATTATATATATATATATATTATGGCGGGAGAATACACAATGTGCATACAAGTAGATCTTATGCGGGCTTTTCAAAAGTGCNTATATATATATATATTATGGCGGGAGAATACACAATGTGCATACAAGTAGATCTTATGCGGGCTTTTCAAAAGTGCTCAGTTTACAGTGAACAACCAAACACTTTATTTTTTTAATGTTTTACAGATAAACAAGGCATAGTGAACTGCGGTTGTATGTTTAACGTGGGTTCTGAACCAGATCAAGTGCGGTAGAATATATATATATATATTTTTTTTTTGTATCAAGGAAAATATAATTTTGTCGAAATTCAACGAGAAATAGTGTCGTCTTCTTGGAAAATCCATAAGAAAATAACAAAACTACACAAGAAAGACAGCAATATTTTCATGTTAACGCACAACAGAACCACATTATTTCCCCTTTGTTAGATAATAATATATATTTTCTGCGCGTAATATGACGCAGCACCAACGTGTTGTATGCTTCATACATTTTTATAAAGTTGGTACTGCTTGACCGTTTCTGTTAGTATCACTTTTAAAATCACCCGCAAGAAGTAGTCACTTATTTCTTCTTCGGAAAAATTAGCTAAAAATCTGGTAAAGTCAGAAAAGTTACAGTATTTCTTGTTTGTGCTGTGCCATGTGAAAACTCTCGATGATATTTATTATATCGTATCTGAGTTACAATTTATTCAAAAGTATTGCACTAGCTCACCAAAGCATTTATTCACGTAAACTGCGTGCTAACCTTATTTTAAGCCATGAGTAGGGTCAGTGACTTTTCGCGTAAAAATCGGAGCACACAGTAGACTCCAATACTATATACACACCTCAGCTGTTGTTATACCTCCACTGGCTGCTTGTGCCGTGTCCGTCANGTGCGCAAACGGTTAACACGGGCCAGAACATTTGTTTAGTCAATCAACGAAGCTGGACGAACCTACAGTGCTTTGGACTGTATCTTATCTCGAAATATTTTCGCGTTATATCACTGCCCCTAGCCATGAGTCACTCGTTGAAGGAAAAAAAAAGTTATGTTTGTGATTTGGAATTTTGTTAACTAAGCAGCTGGTATGCGAACTCTTCCAACTATTCCCCCTAAACCCCCTTTCACACGCTCAAATTTTTCTTAAAATTACTTCCAATTTTTATTTAATTCAAATTCATTGAAAGCTATATGACGTCATAGAAACGTCATAATCACGGCCGTTTTCTCTTTCCATTTCTTGAATGTCTCGATTTGAATATGAATCTTGTATAGGTAATGGAATATGAAGGAAAATCGTAAACCAGTAAAGGAATTATAAACTCAAATATACCCCAGGAAGTGTGATTATGTAATTCCTCTTAAGTGCTGCACTTCTTGCATTCCGTCTTTTGGGTGAAAAGTTTTAGTTCAGAATTGACACAACTTAAGACCGAATTTCTTCCCGAAAAACTGTCGCTATTTCCCATTCGTCTTAAACAGAAATTAGAGCTAAACGATGATTTAATATTACGTAACACCATAAAATCTCTTGTGTTAAATATATTTAAATGAAAAATATTTATACGATTTACATACAATTAGTTTACGACCGTCTTTTCCAGAACAACATTAGGTGTCAATTTGTTATTCTCCCTATAACCAGGAAATGTGCTTGCATAATTTACTATTTAGATATTACGTATTTTAACTTTAAAATACTGTACGCCTATGATTTTAATACTTACAGTTTTGCGTTAATTCCTACTTTTTATCGAGGTATTTGAGTTGTCGGTTTTCTTTGGTATCAATATCTTGTATCGAAGTTCGAACAAAGAGTTTTGCGGTTGTGAATAAATCCGAACAAGCAGTTATTAATGAACATGCTGGTAATTAAATTTTCGTTCGTAAACTCGAAGCCAAGACTAGGGGATCTACAGAAAGCATGCGAAGACAAACTTCGCTAACAAATTCTAGTGCTTAACCACGTGCGAAATTAACAAAATGGCATTTTACACACACAGCGATTCTGTTTAATAATATTCAGTGTTANGCCAGAACATTTGTTTAGTCAATCAACGAAGCTGGACGAACCTACAGTGCTTTGGACTGTATCTTATCTCGAAATATTTTCGCGTTATATCACTGCCCCTAGCCATGAGTCACTCGTTGAAGGAAAAAAAAAGTTATGTTTGTGATTTGGAATTTTGTTAACTAAGCAGCTGGTATGCGAACTCTTCCAACTATTCCCCCTAAACCCCCTTTCACACGCTCAAATTTTTCTTAAAATTACTTCCAATTTTTATTTAATTCAAATTCATTGAAAGCTATA
This sequence comes from Clitarchus hookeri, assembly GCA_002778355.1. Lineage (NCBI taxonomy): Eukaryota > Metazoa > Arthropoda > Insecta > Phasmatodea > Phasmatidae > Clitarchus > Clitarchus hookeri. The sequence continues at coordinate 68,253 of NQII01003660.1, read as the reverse complement.
TGACGTCATAGAAACGTCATAATCACGGCCGTTTTCTCTTTCCATTTCTTGAATGTCTCGNTTCATTGAAAGCTATATGACGTCATAGAAACGTCATAATCACGGCCGTTTTCTCTTTCCATTTCTTGAATGTCTCGTTTTCTTCAAGATTTTAGTTTCGAGCGTGTTCTACATTTTCTTGAATCCAAAATTTCAGTTTCTTATCACAGCTTTTCTGACAGTGTTAACTGATGTAATCTCTTTATAATAGAGTTGTGTCCACACATTTTAAGTTTTTTACAAGATAAGAATGCATGTTTAAAAAAATTAAATGTACAATAAAATGAAGAAACTTTGTTGGGGCTTAACCAATTATTTTCGTGTCGTGCATAAGTCGTAAATACTTCTAAAAATTTAGTTCTGGTATTTCTTAAACTGGTTTCGTTAAAAATGTTGTGATAAATTTTTATGTGGAGACTTGAAAGCTTATTGGATGCAATTCATTAAAAGGTAAATTAAGTAATTTTTTAGTTGAATAAATTTAATAAAAGTAATAGAATTCAATAAATATTTCATCGTGTGAATGTGATGTGGTCTTGGGGAGAGAATATTTTAAACTTAGTTTTTGAAGAGCTCGTTAAAAGGAAATAACCTATTATAGCATATTCGCGGTAGCGGGCTCATTGAAGCCAACCACAGGACATTGAACGAAAGGGGAGAGACCGCAAAATCTGGCTGTGCAGTGAAATATAATACCCTTTTCAGTTGAGGTCGGCTCACGTTTTGACAGTCGTTCGTTTGTATTGGAAGGCATATATATTTAAAAACACTACTTAAAAATTAAAAAATTTATATATTTAAATAAATTTATTTTATACTTTACCATACACTTAAAATTATAAATTACTGCTAAATATAATTTTTTTGAAACATAAATGTTAAAAACATTCGAAATGTGGGCTAACTTGTTTTAGAATTTATCTAAATTGCTACTGAAACTTTAGCTAGATTTAGGCAAGTAATGGTACCTATAGGGAGAGTTATATTCCTTTCGCATTATAAAAAATAACGAAGGAGAATTATTGAGCTTCTTACACTAACAAGACATCAATTTATGCTATGAAATAAGTAAAAAAAAAAAAAATAGAAAAAATAATAATTAACTTTTATTAACTCTCGCGCTGTTTTTAAACTAAAATGGGTGGGAAAAAAGGGGGGAGGGACGAATTAACCACGTGTTAATAAAATATGGTCCTCACTTCGCTATCAAGATTATATTACTTCAGCATGAAAATAATCGTTTCGGAATACTAATTTGCGTTTATTAATTAAAAAAAAAACAGTTAATTCGATGTGGGTTTGCAGGCACAAAAGAAAGTACAACTTTATTCGTCCCGATTTAACAGGGGACTTTAGAAACGCTACTGACTTTTATTAAAAGCGTTGTTCTCGCAAATGCCACACACTTTCATTCTTGAATGTTTGCAACATCGATCCTGGAGAGTACACTACACAGGTGAACATAATCGTAGCGTTGCAACGATCCATCTCGCGGACCTGAAAGGTTGCACGCATTTTTAAGCGTTTACTTAGCGATATACGTGCATACTCCTTGCAGAATGTTTCCATTTACTTCGTTCAGTAATTTGTGCGCATATTTCATCTTTATTTGCAAAGTTTCATCAAGCGCGCCTTCCTGAACTCTGCAGTCCTCTGTTTCCTCGTGTTACACTCGGGCTGAAACTAATTAATCACTCTAANGGCTTGCGAAGAGCTCGTCGCTGTTCACGATAAAAGCGAGCACTTCATCTCAAGCCAAGTACATACGTTAAGTAAATCGTAAAGTTCGTAAGTAGTATACATCTCGTCCAACTTAGACCATTTTACATATACATAAAGATATTTATCTATTAATTTAAAACCAAAATAATTTTATTTACAGATCTAAAACATAATTTTTACTATTTAAAATTAAGAAATCAAGGTTGTGTAAATATATATTGCTAAACTAAAATGTGTAAAAAATTTTTGTAAATTAAATTTATAATTTATTCAGTGAAGGTACTCTATGACTTTGAAGTTTTTTTTTTAAATTAGGGTTTATATATAATTATTATATTCACCACGGAAGTTTAATTTTAAATTTTTTGTTTAACTTTTTTTTTTTATTTCGCTAAAGGAATTTTTTTTTAACTAAAATTGGTTTAAGAAATAATTTTAAATAGTTATTTGAATTTGTTAAATTTACGTTAATAGATAAATGTTTTAAACACATCGAAATATATATAACTTTCCACTTTCGCAAACAAAACGAGTAGCTTAGGGTAGAACTGAAGTTGCGAGGCGAGTAAAATGAAAACGCCAAATAATTTTTTTTATCGTGCAACTTACTGATTAGGGAAGATGAAATTGACATTAATTTTCCTCACCTACACCATGTCATGCGATACAAGTGTTTTAGTGCATCGTACCTCGAGAAATATAATTCTTGTGGCGTCGTGTGTACCCGGCCATACCCCATCAGCTGTACGTCGTCTTCGGGTTTGAAACATGCGACCGAATACCGCACTTACATTCTGTGGTGAAGTGCGATGAGTTCACCATTAAAAAAAATAAGGAGAGAATAACAGACATCTGTTCCTCTGTGGTGCACGTTGACAGTGAATCCGCCATCACCGAGAAAATACGAATACAGTGGACGATTATGATGATTGAATGAACTCGTCAAACACCACAGATATTTTAGAACTGGTCTAGTAGGTTCGCACAAAAGTTTTGATGGAAACTGGAGCCATGCAACTTTTCAACACAAATGATGTTTCGGTGTCGTCACAACTTTCCAACTATTTTTGATAAACAAAACAATGTTAAGTTTTGTTTCACGCCGTTATGAGACCGATTATATTAACTTTCAACAAGGCTTGTTTAATCCACTTTTAGTACAAACCATATTGAAATGTTACTCTAAACGGGGTCACATGTCCAAGTCTCCGAGTTAAACATTTTAAAAAAGCTTGCCGCGGTTATCCACAGCAGAGTTGTTTAATTTTTATTAGCCAACTTGTCGTGCTCGGTATTATCCAACATCGTAAATATCAGTTGCTAAATCCGCTTTTGTAATTAGAAAAAAATGTCTTCGGTAAAATAAATAGCTGATTATAAACTGCCGCATCCCGAATAACATTGACAGAAAAGTTCTTCTGGGCAAAGAAATAAATTATAGGAGGAAACGAAGAGTTGATTTTACCAAATATTTAGTTTTCATGCAAATTTTGTTGACCCCACACAAAGTTCGTGTTAACGGAAAATATGTTTTGAATGGCAAAGAAAATCAATGTTGTCTCATTGGAATTCTGCTCAGCTAACACAATATTTTGTACCAGCAGTTTGTTTGTCCATACGCGAACTCGTATTTTGTTGACTTAACACAAGCTCTTTCGGTGCAGTTGGATGCACTGGTATTGTGTACCCTGTCAAGCAGAAATTGCTACAGATAAATAGTGGACTCGGTTAAATCAGTGAAATTTTATAATGTAATTAATTGCCCTGCGTGGCTACTAAATAAGAAACACGAGCGTAATTTATATTTAATAGGTGGAAAGAAGTAATCTGAGGTCAAAGTCGGGGTTTTAATAATATCTATAGTAAAACCTAAGACAATGAAACTTGGTGATATTCCTACCACTATGACCCCAATTCCATCTCAATTCGAGCCTGCGCTTATGTAGTAAACATGGCGGACGTTGCTATGACTTGAATGATTTTCTCATGCCCCAACATAACCATATCATCGTTTATACTCGTGTGGGGAGTTATAACAGGCGTTGGAGAAGAAAAACTATTATATATTACGTCAAACATGGTTCAAATTCCAGATTTCATAAATTGGATTTTATGTCATTTCCAGCAAATTACATATATATTTCGCTATGACCCACATTACGAAATTGCTGTTATTGCTTGTGGAAGGGGCCATGGTGACCCAGTGGCTAGAGCGCTTGCTTCCTACCAAGGCGAACGAGGAAGCGGGGAAGTTTTATTTCACGTGTTTTTTTTATTTTCTTATCGGAAGTTAGTCACAGATTAAAAGCAACATGCAACTATTTCCAATAAGAACTAACTCGCATGGGGCTACTAGGTAGTCTAAAATAAAGAAACTAAAAGATAAAATAAATGTAACCCATACGATTTAATATCCAAAGAAAGGCCTTGGCTATAGGCCATATTTTTTTTCCTCCTAATTTTTTGTGAGGTATCACCTCATGGAGTTTGTCGATGATTTTTGTAACACGTTCCTCTAAGCAATTTTACAATCGTGATGAGAACGCATTAAATTGTTTCCATAAAGGAACAAATTAAAGACGAAACTATTTCTGGCACAAAACATAAAAATCTGTTGTATCGGGCCATTCGGCGCCGGTATTTAAATAAAGTTTCTTCCAAAGATGTGAGTCGGTAGGAGAGGAAACCATTCAGCGCGACCTAATATTTCAATCTTAGTTCCGGTCTGATAACTTCCGGATATATGGCGCCGCTCCCGAGTTTACGATGCCCCTCACGTCGTGCGTGGGGTTTCGAGATTCGAGAGATGAAGAAGTATACTTGAGTATGCGATGTGATCGTCTCTTGGCTCGACGCTTCGATCGAGAGTACCCTTTTAACTGTCACCTTCACTGATATAGCCCGTTCACGGTTACTTCCACATCTTTTCTGAAGCCCTGATGAAGTTCTACTATCAGGATATTCATCCGCATTATGGAAACAAAACCAAACCGAATCTATAAAATGAAACCATAAGGGACAAATCACCACATTCTTGCACACTCAGAATAACCATATTTTGCATAAGAACTATTTCTTACTAGAAATTACCAACACACATTTTTCCTAGCTGATTTTATTCATTTTAATTACAAATGAAATAATATAATTTTCAGTTAAAATTTTAGCAAAATTTCAATTCAACCAAAACTAAGGTACATTAACATTAACAGAAGTGTAACACGCTTGTGATACATGTGACATTTAGGACTAAAACCAAACACGTTATACATGGGGTGATTTTTCGAAGGTTGGATTCAATAAGTTTGAAGAAACCGCGAATAAACTATAGCAATTCAGACGCACGGCAGACGAGACACTTGGAACACAGCAGTTGAGGAGAGCGCGATTCTCGACTCTAATAGCAGCCTGTGGGTTAATTATTCATGACTCATTGTTCCCGCCTTCCTTTTAAAGCCAGCTGGTTCTCGTAATGCAATGTATTCATGTCGCAACCTGTTTTGCGCGAAAATATTTGCGTGAAGGCTAGACTCCAATCTCCTATGGCATACGTGCAGTTTTCCTGTGGTTACTGCCCACGTGTCTTTGTCGGGAGACTGTTCCTTACCTGTCCGGGCCAATCAGATTTAGGCAACTCCGACGCTGAGTGTCCGTGATTCGCATGCAGACACCTGCAATGCGAGACAGTTAAAATAATCCAATCACGAAAGTGGATCTGATCTCTGGTGTTTTGAAGTACAAATAGTCCTGAAATATTTCCGCGAAAAACAAGTGGTCCTAAATTTAGTCTATTTGCGGTAGATTTTGAATCACACCTTTAAAAAAATCACCCTATATATGACGTGTTTGGTTGTTTCCTAATTATACCATATATAACAGTTATTACATACTTGTGTTAACATAAACATACCTTATTTTTGGTTACTTATATTTTATCTATGAACTATGATATTACTTTTATAACTAATGTGAATAAAAACAAAGATACAATAAGTGTGTTGAAAATGCCTAGTAAGAAATAGTTCTCATGTAATATTTTATTACACTGAGTGCGGACGAATACAGTGCGTTATCCCTTTGGTGGAATGTTCAATTTTCGATTAAGTTTGGTTTGATGAGACGGAGGAATATCCTGGACGTAGAACATTAGCAGGGCTTCAGAAAAGTTGAAAGTAACCGTGAATGGACAAGCGGCTATGCCCAAGTAGCATTGGACCATATTTCAACAAGGAACGTGACTGAAAGTGTCTATACTTCAATGGAATACAACATTTTTTAGTACTTCGGATTGGAATTAAATCGTAGGCCTCATCGGTAGACGCGTATGAAATATGTATTAAAATCGGTATTAAGTAACTAAGTAATTCAAAATGGATAACCAATCTACAAAATAATAACGTATTATCCAATGCACCCATTATATTACTAAATTACCGATTTCAATATGAATCTTGTATAGGTAATGGAATATGAAACAAAATCGTAAACCAGTAAACGAATTATAAACTCAAATATACGACAAGAAATGTGATTATGAAATTCCTCTTAAGTGCTGCACTTCTTGCATTCCGTCTTTTGGGTGAAAAGTTTTAGTTCAGAATTGACACAACTTAAGACCGAATTTCTTCCCGAAAAACTGTCACTATTTCCCATTCGTCTTAAACAGAAATTAGAGCTAAACGATGATTTAATATTACGTAACACCATAAAATCTCTTGTGTTAAATATATTTAAATGAAAAATATTCATACGATTTACATACAATTAGTTTAGGACCGTCTTTTCCAGAACAACATTAGGTGTCAATTTGTTATTCTCCCTATAACCAGGAAATGTGGTTGCATAATTTACTATTTAGATATTACGTATTTTAACTTTAAAATACTGTACGCCTATGCTTTTAATAATTACAGTTTTGCGTTAATTCCTATTTTTATCGAGGTATTTGAGTTGTCGGTTTTCTTTGGTATCAATATCTTGTATCGAAGTTCGAACAAAGAGTTTTGCGGTTGTGAATAAATCCGAACAAGCAGTTATTAATGAACATGCTGGTAATTAAATTTTCGTTCGTAAACTCGAAGCCAAGACTAGAGGATCTACAGAAAGCATGCGAAGACAAACTTCGCTAACAAATTCTAGTGCTTAACCACGTGCGAAATTAACAAAATGGCATTTTACACACACAGCGATTCTGTTTAATAATATTCAGTGTTAGGCTCTAGTGTTGGATGCCTCGATATTGCTTGCATAAATTATATTTTTGTAACATCCGCTAAAGACAAGTCGATTTAGAGGATTATGAGCAAAGTAATTTGATTTACAAGACAGATCTTTTCGGCACTTTCAAGTTTGCTTTTTAAAATTCACCTTCAGTTTTACACGTTACACTCTAACGTGTTGTAGGTAGGTAGGTACGTAATTGGACTTCACGTCTCTACGACAGCGAGGTCATTATAGAAGGAGAAAATTTCTCAGGGAAGTGGGATTGTGGAAGGAATGGGAAGAAAGTGGCCATGGCCTTTGTAAAGGACCCATCCCAGAATTCACCTAGAAAACCATGGAAAATCGAAATCAGTATAGAAGGACCGGGAATCGAACCCGGGTCCTCCCGATTGCGAGGCCAGTGAGTTACCACCGCCACCTCGCTCGGTCTTAACGTGTTTTAAAAAATTGCTGTGGTTTACTTGTAGTATTACAGAAATTACCTTCGCGATTTTTTTCCAAAGAATGTTAGCAAGAATAAAAAAAAAAAATACGGCGCACTCACTCGCTCTTGTGCCCAAAAAATATTTGTGAGAATACCTGTGTCTCCTATTTTCACTTAAGGGATGAACGCTTCGGAGATGGGCGATAAAAGGGAAACTAGCAAAGGGTTGGCAATGACGCGCCAACTGCTATAATGCAGCCTCTCCAGAAACGCACAGTCGCCTGAGGTGCGCGTAGGTAGCCAGCCGTCCGAGTAGCGACAAACAGAGCGCATGCGCGGTGGCGCGTCGAGGATGCGGGAGTCACAGCAACTTGGAGATGCCTGGAACAGTTGGTCCTGAGGGCGTGGAATACCTCGCAGTTGCGAGTAACGTGCCGGGAAAGGGAGTTCCACTTCCACCCGAGCCGCAATGTCAAGCCGGCGAAACATCCTGTGAAGTCGCGTTGTGTCGACTTCGCCCTCGGGCCCTTGACTTCCTCGTCCTCGGCGGAGAACTTACAAGGGAATGTCGTCCTATCGCGAGCTCCTGCTCACCCGGCAGCGTGATTCCACCCCAGTTGGCTAGCAATCCTCTTCTCCCTTTAGGAGGTCAGCGTTGCCAACTACGTAACGACACACTACCCGAGGGCTGTACCTACCTAAGTCTGCAGCCACGGAGTTGAAATGACGAATCAAGGATAAAGAAATTCCTTCTTAATGCAGCAGTGTTAACCCTTTCGTTCCCACGTTAATTTATTGTTTCAGGCGTTGCAAATAAGGGATATTTTGATGCGTGCTGTACTTGAACTGTGGGAGAACTTGTTCAGTAGTCTAAACCGATAAGCTGTAGTGCTTGTGCTTGTCGGTCAGTGATATGAACCAGTGATAAGGTAGATCAGCAGCGCGGTTTACAAACCTGTTACTCACAAAGAATATCACTGGAAGCTGAGCCCCGCAGTGTGCAGTACTGGTCAAATATTACCTTCCTGTGCAACATGTTGACATTTGTCTACAACGGGTATGAAAGGGTTAACGATAAATGTTTCTAAACGAAAAAAATATCAATCGTAACTCTCACGGAATGCTTCTTCGGCAAGTGGAGAATGGAGTGGAGTGTCGAGGTCTCGAGAATCGATGAGAGTGAAACGAGGTGAGTATGGAGCAGCGCCAGAATGCAAGGGCGGGGGAAACGGAGACCAGTGGCATCGTCCGACACGATTACCACATGCGAAAATTCAGGGGTGGCCCCTCAGGGANACGGGGGAAACGGAGACCAGTGGCATCGTCCGACACGATTACCACATGCGAAAATTCAGGGGTGGCCCCTCAGGGAATCTGACCCTGTTCGCCTTGGTGGGAGGAGAGTAGTCTAACCACTACAACACCGCGAACCCCACCACGTTAAGTAATTTAAAAAAAAAACTTTGTAGATTCATAATATTTTGTAAAATGTAAAATTTAATGCAAACGTTATTTTAATAATAAACATAAAAGTTGACAAGATCCCTTAACGTGCCAGTATTCCATAAGAAAAGTCAAGTAGAATACTTTTTGTTGTAATCGGTTAGCTTTTGAATGTATAAATGCATTCGGAACACTACCGACAAACAAACACCACGTGTGTATATTTCTTTTTGGAAAATAAGTCGAAAGCGCATGCATTCAACTTATGAACAAAATTGCTACCCACGGGCAGTACGCACCTGGCAGGTGAGGCCAATACACAAGTTTGTTATAAATATTTCAAATAGTATTTGGGATGGAGCAATGGAATTCAGGATCAACTGCAGTTGAACGAATATCTGCAAGCACTGCGAAACCCATAGCTTCCATCAGATTTTATTACTGGAAAATAGGAACTGCAACCTCGTTGTCGCATAATTTTCTTATACCGAATCTTCAAAGCTTAATTAGCTTTCCAATGAAGGATTATTAGTCAGGATGTTAAAATTAACAAAAATGTCGTCTTGTTGTTATCACTTAAAATCCTACCGTTTTTTGAGGAATTCATGCATGATTGCACGAATTCCTAGAAAACGGTGGGGTTTGGGCTGGTAACACAAGGTGACCTTTTCCGATAATGCCCACGTACTAACTAATAATCCGTAATAGAGTACAACATGATGAGCAACCACTATTTTTAAGTGACAACGTTTGATGGCAGTAACGGGATTTGCAGATATTCCTTCAACTACACACTTACTACTTCAACTTCACTACAATTTTAAATATTTCCCCTAACATTGACAGTAAACTCGTGTTTTAGCTCCACTTTCAAGTGTGGGTACCGCCATTATGAAAATTATGAGCCATAGGTTGGAATACGTGACAATTATTTTTCCTGGACGAACATGCAGGCAGAATTTCCCGGTGTTGTTACGACTCATCCTGTAGGCTATATCAGAATAAAACACCGCTAAATGAGTGAAATTCCGTTTCTGAAAATATTCGCGTAAAGTTTTCAGGGACTCCTGTTTGAAGTCGAATAGCAGCGTTTTGGAATAAATTTCGCTGTGTATATTGCAAGTCGTCTTCCTTTTGGTTCGAATCATACTTTTTTTAACTGGAGTGCTGAACAAACCGAAAACCTATAAATGGCTAAAGACTGCCGTTACTTTCTAGTACAGATGAAGGTTGAAAACAAATATCAGAAAATAACAAAGAATCAGAAAAAATTCATACCAAGAAAGAAAACAATAAAAAAAAAAAAGAATAGTAATTAACAGCATTTCCAAATAATAATAACGGAAAGCGCGTGTCTCAATAGGGCGTTACAAAGTTTCTGTAAAGAAATAATGCAAACAATGCTTCATGCATGTAGTCTCACCATAAAAATACACTGAAGAGCAAAAAAAAAACTGGTATAGGCGTACGTAAGCAAATAACAGAGGTATGGAACCAATCAGAGTAACGCGATGCGGTCGGCAGCGCTTATATAAGACAACAAGCTTCTGGCACAGTTGCTNACTGGTATAGGCATACGTAAGCAAATAACAGGGGTATGGAACCAATCAGAGTAACGCGATGCGGTCGGCAGCGCTTATATAAGACAACAAGCTTCTGGCACAGTTGCTAGATCGGTTACTGCTGATACATTGGCAGGTTATCAAGATTTAAGTGAGTTTGAACGTGGTGTTATAGTCGGCGCACGAGAGATGGGACATAGCATATCCGAGGTAGCGATAACATTTGGATGTTCGCGTACGACCATTTCACGAGTGTGCCGTTGAATATCGGGAATCCGGTGAAACATCACATCTTCGACATCGCTGCGGCCGGGAAAAGATCGTGAAAGAACGGGACAAACGACGACTGACGAGAATCATTAAACGTGACAGACGTGCAACCCTTTCTCAAATTGGCGCAGATTCCAATACCTCCTGCATACCTCCAGACATTAGTCGAGTCCATGCCACGTCGTTTTGCGGCACTTCTGCGTGCTCGCGGGGGCCCTATACGATATTAGGCTGGTGTACCATTTTTTTTTGCTCTTCAGTGTACCACTTCTTTAACTTTCACTTAAAATTATTTAGTAAATTTTTATTCAAAACATGTTTATTGCATAGAGGAATCGCATATTATGTTCAATTACGCTTCCTTCACAGAATAGGCACTGAAGCAACATAGACATCATGAAACTGCAAGAGGCTACTGTCGTATATCAAGTGCTCCCGCTGATCTATCGCTCCTTACAATCTGGAAAACCGGAAGCAATATTAATTCGGCAGCGCTGTACACACATACTTTTCCTCATTCATCTCATTAAGGAAGCTGCGATGAAAGTTTCCAGAAGGTAACGAGAACGTAATTCATGTTACGCACGGGGAGCAGCGTAGTAGATAACAAACAATTTTCGTAAATCAAACCCGAGTCTTGAACAGGTCACGCGAAGACAAGGGAGTGGCGTATACTTCCTTAGGAGAAATCGCCATGTTGCTGGGGCTGATGGAGATTACGTCTTCTGGCAATGAATGTGTGTGGTCCACTTTTCGTGAAAGCGGGTAAACAAAAAACTCGATGTAATAAATCGCATCCAGTACAATGTTTACACTCGTTTCCAACACTACCTCTAGGAAAATAGTCTGAGCTATTCTTTAAAGATTTCCAGTCATGTAGATTCNGTCTGAGCTATTCTTTAAAGATTTCCAGTCATGTAGATTCTCTCTACATAACGAACATCACGTGTTTGTTACAATGATTACTGAGGGGCTACAGCTGAATAAGCAGACACTTTCAACTCAACACATCTCACTTAAGCATGTGTGCCAGGATACAATGTTCCGGATGCTTCAACGAGACCTGCTATACGAACCTGCATGCAAACAGGTATGGAACTTCCTGAAACACGATACTTGTCACGCGATACAAGAAAAGGCGAGTACATTTGTTATTCTGCTACTGTGGTTCAGAAACGGGTTCACCCACGATTTCTACGTATCTATTTATTCAAAGAGCTTCACTGTAATTTTTTGTATTTACTGGAACTTTTGTATTAAATAAACACAATTGTTTACAATAACTTTCCCGTAATGCTGTCATACAACCAATAAACATTTTCGCGATTTTTTTTGTTTACAATTTATAATTGCTAAATGGTCTTATCACTATTTCTCAAAACAAAATAAACAAAATTACTACTATTGCCAATACCACCTTCACCCCCTATCTCTAATTGGCTAAAATTTAAACATGGTAGGAAACTTTCCATTGAAAAATGCACACGACCATTTACGAAAACGTCCATAAAAACGGTCAGCAGTCGGCTAAATCTTCCATAGAACCATCCATACAAGCGGCCATGCAAGTAAGCATGGAATCTATCAAGAAAATTTCCATCGTTATTATTCGGATGCGGGCTTCCCCTTACACTCCAATTGAGAGGCCGCGGTAGTGTAGTGGTCAGAGTACTAGCATCCCACCATGGCGGGTCGGGCTCGATTCCCGGCAGAGTCGCCCTCGGATTTTCGCACGTGGGAATCGTGCCGGACGATGCCGCTAGTCGGCAGGTTTCCTCGGGTACGTCCCGTTTCCCCCACTTCTGCATTCCAGTGCTGCTCCATACTCACATTGCTACCCCCTCATCGGCTCTCAAGAACCCGATGTTCAAAGCCACCCAAATAGTCACTCACTCAGTCATCACTCAGTCGCTCATTCAGTCACTCAGTCGCTCATTCAGTCACTCAGTCACTAACTCATTCAGTTAGTCACTCACTCAGTTAGTCACTCACTCAGTCACTCATTTAGTTACTTAGTCACTAACTCATTCAGTTAGTCACTCACTCAGTCAGTCACTCACTCAATCATAACGCGTCACGAAAGTTACACTCGGTAATTTTACGTCTGATATTATTATTGCAATTGTTGACCATACAACTGAAGGTGGCGTGAATATATGTGAAAATTAATTAAGGCTCCCGCCTAGTGAGTGGCGTATTTGTGTTGTGCCAGGCAAAAGTCGATGAAGCACTACGGTCGACGCCGACCGGCGCATGTGAAACGATGTCGCCCCTACACGCAAAGTTGTAAGTAAACTCGCGTGCAATGTTCCTATCTTACCGCTGGAACTACGGGACTTCAAGCGGCCACTCTTATCACTGTATTGAACGCGACACTGCAGCAGAGGGCAGTGCACTTCTCTAGCGTAATTTTGCAGTTTTTCATGAGTACTTTAATACGTATCTAACACGTATATCTTCAGATAAAGCGCTTTGAAAAAAATATATAAACATATTTTAATGTTATTAGTTCCTTTAATTTGTTTATTAAAAGCAATTTTTCATCACTGCCATACTTTACTCAGACTTTTGTTTCTTATCACAATTAAAAAAAAAAAACACGTGAAATGCTAAAATTTAGAAAATATTCTCGATTCTCCAGCGCCCTTTAGCGTATTTAACCAACAGTCATTGTTCCTGTTTTTTTTAACGTAAATGTTCAAGCGTAAATATATGGGAGCGGGAATATTTATTTAATTAAATCGGTTATAGTAGCTACATTTGACCATGTGCCGGAAAAGGACAGGATGTTTCAGTTTTATTTCCTTCCGTAAATCCTGTCACGTCCTGGCGCCCGCGGTGCGCTGAATGCGAAGTCCTTGATGCCTCACTCAGCGCTTGAATGTCAGGAGACGCCATTAGTGATGACCGACGACTGCCCAGTGCGTGCGTGCGTACGTGCGTGCGTGCTCGGTAAGGTAACTGTCTACAAGCTGACTGGAAAGGGTGTAAGAGTTCAATCAAGGCCACCTCCTGTATTTTTTTTTTACTTTTTAAAATTACTGTAAATTGCGCAATATAAACTACCGTAAATATGTTTATTTATTGTAATTATTTGGCTAAATAAAATAAAAACAATATTTAATTCGCCGCGGCAGTTAGTCGTCACTAATTCAATTAGTGAAATTGTTTCAAAAGTCACTAATTAAATCAGTGGTTTTTTTCTCTTGATTATCCATTGATTCTAAGTGGAGCCATTTTCACTGAATCGCGTAGTATAATTTCACTGCAAATCAGTGGTTTTCCACTGATTCGAATTTAGAGTGTAGTATAATTAGGAAATTAAGTGGTCAATCATACCAACAGACTGGCGAGTCGTGACACTGAAAACATGCAATTTACCACTAGAACTAAAAGTTGAATGAAATGGAATATTTTTGTAGTTTTGTGCTCAGAGTTGCAGTTAACGCTCAAAGTTGACATGAAACACATTTTCCCGCTCATTTATGTATCGCAATCGGCTCTTTAGCGAAGACAAGAGACCGATAAGGAAGGCGCCATCTAATTAATCCTTACGTTGGCCATGGCAAATTAGTTAGACTTAAGCTGAGGTTTTTCAAACTGCAAAGTTTTGTTTTAAGTATTTTCTTTTCATATGTTGATTTTGTTGACAAGCTATTGTAACTAAAGTGTTTTATGTAAAAAATTGCCGCTGTACCATAATTTTTAGCAATGCCCTTAAAAGTGCCCTCAATGAGGGATATTCTGACCAATTTTGTTATTAAATTTAAAATATTGTAAGTGTGTAATGAATTAACGTGAAACCGAGTATTGCACATTAGGGACTGACAGTTAATCTAAATGTTAACATAGTTAATTTTCCATTATTTTGANACAAAAAACTCGATGTAATAAATCGCATCCAGTACAATGTTTACACTCGTTTCCAACACTACCTCTAGGAAAATAGCCTGAGCTATTCTTTAAAGATTTCCATTCATAATGATTGTCTCTACATAACGAACATCACGTGCTTGTTACAATTATTACTGAGGGGCTACAGCTGAATAAGCAGACACTTTCAACTCAACACATCTCACTTAAGCATGTGTGCCAGGATACAATGTTCCGGATGCTTCAACGAGACCTGCTATACGAACCTGCATGCAAACAGGTATGGAACTTCCTGAAACACGATACTTGTCACGCGATACAAGAAAAGGCGAGTACATTTGTTATTCTGCTACTGTGGTTCAGAAACGGGTTCACCCACGATTTCTACGTATCTATTTATTCAAAGAGCTTCACTGTAATTTTTTGTATTTACTGGAACTTTTGTATTAAATAAACACAAATGTTTCTAATAACTTTCACGTAATGCTGTCATACAACCAATAAACATTTTCGCGATTTTTTGTTTACAGTTTATAATTGCTAAATGGTCTTATCACTATTTCTCAAAACAAAATAAACAAAATTACAACTATTGCCAATACCACATTCACTCCCTCTCTCTAATTGGCTAAAATTTTAACATTGTAGGAAACTTTCCATTGAAAAATGAACACGACCATTTAGGAAAACGTCCATGAAAACGGTCAGCAGTGGGCTAAATCTTCCATAGAACCATCCATACAAGCGGCCATGCAAGTAAGCATGGAATCTATCAAGAAAATTTCCATCGTTATCATTCGGATGCGGGCTTCCCCTTACACTCCATTTGAGAGGCCGCGGTAGTGTAGTGGTCAGAGCACTAGCATCCCACCATGGCGAGTCGGGCTCGATGCCCGGCAGAGTGGCCCTCGGATTTTCGCATGTGGGAATTGTGGTGGACGATGCCGCTAGTCGGCGGGTTTCCTCGGGTAAGTCCCGTTTCCCTCACTCTTGCATTCCAGTGCTGCTCCATACTCACATTGCTACCCCCTCATCGGCTCTCAAGAACCCGATGTTAAAGCCGCCTAAATAGTCACTCACTCAGTCAGTCAGTCACTCATTCACTAACTCACTCAGTTAGTCACTAAGTCACCCAGTCAGTCACTCACTCATTCAGTCAGTCACTTATTCACTAACTCATTCGGTTAGTCACTCACTCAGTTAGTCACTTAGTCACTCATTCATTCACTCATTCAGTCAGTCACTCACTCAATCATAACGCGTCACGAAAGTTACACTCGGTAATGTTACGTCTGATATTATTATTGCAATTGTTGACCATACAACTAAAGGTGGCGTGAATATACGTGGAAATTAATTAAGGCTCCCACCTAGTGAGTGGCGTATTTGTGTTGTGCGAGGCAAAAGTCGATGAAGCACTACCGGTCGACGCCAACCGGCGCATGTGAAACGATGTCGCCCCTACACGCAAAGCTGTAAGTAAACTCGCGTGCAATGTTCCTGTCTTACCGCTGGAACTACGGGACTTTAAGCGGCCACTCTTGTCATTGTATTGAACGCGACACTACAGCAGAGTCCAGTGCATTTCTCTAGCGTAATTTTGCAGTTTTTCATGAGTTCTTTAATACGTATCTAACACGTATATCTTGAGATGCAGCGCTTTGAAAAAAAAATATTAACATATTTTAATGATAATTGTTCCTTTAATTTGTTTTTAAAAAAGCAATTTTTCGTCACTGTCTGTCATAGTTTACTCAGAATTTTGTTTCTTATCACAATTAAAAAAAACACCTGAAATGCTAAAGTGTAGAAAATATTCTCGACTCTCCAGCGCCCTTTAGCGTATTTAACCAACAGTAATAATTCCAGTTTGTTAGCGTAGGTGTTCAAGCGTAAATATATGGGAGCGGGAATATTTATTTAATTAAATCGGTATAGTAGCTACATTTGACCATGTGCCGGAAAAGGACAGGATGTTTCAGTTTCATTTCCTTCCATAAATCCTGTCACGTCCTGGCACCCGCGGTGCGCTGAATACGAAGTCCTTGATGCCTCACTCAGCGCTTGAATGTCAGGAGACGCCATTAGTGATGACCGACGACTGCCCAGTGCGTGCGTGCGTNTGATGCCTCACTCAGCGCTTGAATGTCAGGAGACGCCATTAGTGATGACCGACGACTGCCCAGTGCGTGCGTGCGTGCGTGCTCGGTAAGGTAACTGTCTACAAGCTGACTGGAAAGGGTGTGAGAGTTCAATCAAGGCCACCTCCTGTATNGGGTGTGAGAGTTCAATCAAGGCCACCTCCTGTATTTTTTTTTTTACTTTTTAAAATTACTGTAAATTGCGCAATATAAACTACCGTAAATATGTTTATTTATTGTAATTATTTGGCTAAATAAAATAAAAACAATATTTAATTCGCCGCGGCAGTTAGTCGTCACTAATTCAATTAGTGAAATTGTTTCAAAAGTCACTAATTAAATCAGTGATTTTTTTCTCTTGATTTTCCATTGATTCTAAGTGGAGCCATTTTCACTGAATCGAGTAGTATAATTTCACTGCAAATCAGTGGTTTTCCACTGATTCGAATTTAGAGTGTAGTATAATTAGGAAATTAAGTGGTCAGTCATACCAACAGACTGGCGAGTAGTGACACTGAAAACATGCAATTTACCACTAGAACTAAAAGTTGAATGAAATGGAATATTTTTGTAGTTTTGTGCTCAGAGTTGCAGTTAACGCTCAAAGTTGACATGAAACACATTTTCCCGCTAATTTATGTATCGCAATCGGCTCTTTAGCGAAGACAAGAGACCGACAAGGAAGGCGCCATCTAATTAATCCTTACGTTGGCCATGGCAAATTAGTTAGACTTAAGCTGAGGTTTTTCAAACTGGAAAGTTTTGTTTTAAGTATTTTCTTTTCATATGTTGATTTTGTTGACAAGCTATTGTAACTAAAGTGTTTTATGTAAAAAATTGCCGCTGTACCATAATTTTTAGCAATGCCCTTAAAAGTGCCCTCAAAGAGGGATATTCTGACCAATTTTGTTATTAAATTTAAAATATTGTAAGTGTGTATTGAATTAAAGTGAAACCGAGTATTGCACATTAGGGACTGACAGTTAATCTAAATGTTAACATAGTTAATTTTCCATTATTTTGATAGGTTTTGAATATATTTTTTTTGAAGTGGTCAGATTTAGTTATCTCCTGTGTGTGGAAACTTTGACTACTCATTAAAACTCCAAATATTGAAGTGTTTCTGCTAAACGTATCCACATCAGGAGGTTTCAGTGACCATAAAAAAAAACCATGTAAGTAATATTTATTTACTACATTAATGTTGTCAACAATGGTATTTTAGAGTTTTTCATTTAAAATATACTTGATAAAATAAAATTGAAAATATNTACATTAATGTTGTCAACAATGGTATTTTAGAGTTTTTCATTTAAAATATACTTGATAAAATAAAATTGAAAATATGAGTGTACTACAAACATTCCAAGATGGCACGCCACATTCGTTTAATTTTTAGTGAAAGTTAGGGGCAGTGATATTTCGCGAAAAGATTTCGAGACAAGATACAGTCCAAAGCACTGTAGGTTCGTCCAGCTTCTTTGATTGGCTAAAAAAAATTTCTGGCCCATGTTAACAGTTTGCGCACGAATCACGAAGGTTCAGTGTCGGAGTTACTTAGACCTGAGTGGCTTGGTCAAAGACGGACACGGCACCAGCAGCCAATGGAGGTATAACAACAGCTGAGGTGTGTATGTAGTATTGAAGTCTACTGTGTGCTCCGATTTTCACGCGAAAAGTCACTGGCCCTAGTGAAAGTTAACCAAATGGTCAAAGCATCGCCGTTTGACGGTGGTGCATTGTTGGAAGGTCAGTGGCACTGGTTCTGCCTCGCACTTGGAAGCGAGCGACATCTTGCGGCAGTCTCAGGGAAACAGTTGTCAGGAGGTGGTGACGACACAGTCGGGCGGCGGCCTGCCTGCGGGAGATAAGGACCAGACTAACGTGTCCCGCGCATTACCAGCCGACCTTCAGCGCTTGTGTTTATAGGCCGGGACTTGACGCGACGCAAATTTACAGCGACGGGAATTATTCTTTTGGCCAACTCAGACGTTAACTTCGCTAGGAGCTTCTCCGACTGTTGCCACGCGAAGTGTGTGTGTGTGTGTGTTGCAGTGTTTTTGTTAGAAAACACGTGCGATTAAAAAAACGGTTGGATACTTCCTTGTGAAGTCTCTACACGAAAAGAATTAAACCAATTGATGAGTATGCACGTATATGCTAGGACTATGTATATTAGGAAATTTCTTTGCTCTAGAAGACAAAACCAACACTTTTATTGTTTTAATATTTCGTTTGATATTATCGGAATCCAAGCAAAAAAAATTACAACTAGTCAACATTTCAGTTCGTAAGAATAAAACTGTTCTTTTCAAAAATCTATCAAATGGACACGATAGGTTGTGAACTCCGTTACATCCGTCGCGACACGTTAATTGGTGCACATTAAATACGTGACTTCATTGGCCGATGGCGAACCAATGATAAACGTTGCATAGTACAATATGCAATAGGAAGATGATAAATGGAAATACAGACACCAACCCAACTGAGATTGCTATAGTGGAGGTGTTTTTTTGGTGCCAGTAAAATTTTGTTGCCAGTAAAATTTTGTTGCCCTCAAAGGGTTAAGAAACGTTTCGTGCCCAAAGACAAGTTTCAACTTCTTATTTAAACCGCAAGAAAAACCTTTCTGGGCGTGTGTATGGCCAAAACTACTGTTTTAATAATCAGTTTTTTTACGTATAAACTTGAGAGTTGTCTTTAGACTCGCCATAAAAGTATATGGTCGCCGCTTAAAGTAGCGGCGAGGCTGGTCGCCGCCAGTTGAGCGCCTTGCTCGTAGAGGCGACGAGGCAAGTGGTTAGTGAGCAAGAGTCACCCTTACAGCTCAAGTGTTTGCAGGCCTCGAACACGCAGTGCAGCAGCAAGTAGGCGGGACTCTTAAGGCTCCCGCCTGCCTGGAGCTTTCTTCCGCGTTTGAAGCCTAGAGGCGCGGGAGCGATAAGGGCGACACTGCCACGCGCATCAAGTACGCCATCGCCGCTAAGCGCAAGGCTCTGAACTGGCGTGCAGTGTTCTCGTCGCACTGCGTGTACCTATGGGACTTTCAGCGGTGACCGTATTATTTTATTGGTGGAAAGTATGTAAGAAGGTTCAATGCAGGGCCGTAGTTTTGTGTGTATCTGATGCGTATATTTTGAGATACATCGATTTGAAAAGTAGTTTTTAGAAATTTTGGAGTATTAATGAAATGGCGTTTGTAATGTGCGTGAAGTCTTGAAAGCACTGAACAGCCCTCGTCTGATGTGTGTGTTATTTTCGTACATCAGCACATTGGACGCATGTTAGAAGTTACATAGAGAAACGTATATTTCAGACACACTGCAAGTTAGTTCAAGCGCCACGTAAGTGTGAGCCTGAATAAGATCGGTCCCCGCCATCTTGGATTTTCACCAGAACTTACAGTTAAGAATGACTAACGAAAATTTTCGCCCGACATGGCAACCAAATGGTTTCTAAAGCTTTATCAAACTATTGCAACTCTACCGCGTTTATTAATTTTGTCTGGTGACTGCCGGCAAGAAATAAGTAATTTATTTCTTGCAGGCGGTTACAGAATTTATACAAACAACAGTTATATAGAAATGCATGCCTGTATAGCATGCGTAAAGCAATGGCCTGTGCCTTGTAGACGCCCGAAATAAAATATAAAATCTGTGATGCAAGCTATGGCGAAGATTCCGTAAATCCAAGATGGCTGAGACCGATCCATCTTAAAGCAGAACACATCTGCACGCGGACCGACACGCCTCGTATGTCCTTGGAATGTTTCGATGAAGTAACTTATTGCCAAAAAGTTGGCATTGCAATCAGTACATAATCACTCTGAATGCGAGACAATCGTAACTCATAGAATTGAATTTGTGCAATTTGTGTTTCACAGGGAGGATAATATCTATCACTAGACAGGAAATACTGTTGCAACATTGTATTTACTTTTTTCTGGACGCATGGAAGATAAATGAGCGTTGACTTTGGGAAATAGATTTAATAAGCAAAGAATAATATTCCATATATAAACATGCATGGGGTTTTAAAAGGATTTAATGGCGCCCTGCTATATATTTACACAGTTTTAACACTTCAGATTCCTCGACGACACAGTACTGCAAAATCTTTTAAAAATTGATTTTATTGTACTTTATTTTACCCCGTATTGGAGTAACGATACTTCCGCATACCGGGTGCATGAATAAAGTGACAAGCACCATGGAAATGTTAATTTTGCATATGGCGGAAGAATTTACAACGTGCATATAACAAGATATTAAGTAGGGATTTCAGAAATGCTCATTTTACCGTGAACAGTCCATACTTTGTGATTCTCTGTGGAAAATAGAGCATAAAACGTTTAACGACCTTTGATCTAACGAGGTGATTAGGAGAGCCACACCCTCGAAAANACTGCAAAATCTTTTAAAAATTGATTTTATTGTACTTTATTTTACCCCGTATTGGAGTAACGATACTTCCGCATACAGGGTGCATGAATAAAGTGACAAGCACCATGGAAATGTTAATTTTGCATATGGCGGAAGAATTTACAACGTGCATATAACAAGATATTAAGTAGGGATTTCAGAAATGCTCATTTTACCGCGAACAGTCCATACTTTGTGATTCTGTGTGGAAAATAGAGCATAAAACGTTTAACGACCTTTGATCTAACGAGGTGATTAGGAGAGCCACACCCTCGAAAANGTGTGGAAAATAGAGCATAAAACGTTTAACGACCTTTGATCTAACGAGGTGATTAGGAGAGCCACACCCTCGAAAATCGGGAATTAAAGTAAATTATGTGCAACATTTCAGGAACTAAGTGAGATGATAAATACGTTCTGTGAACATTTGGCGAGCGATAACATCGCACTTCAATAAGAAGTTACGGGGTGTCGTTATTAATAAATAAAAACAAAAAAAATGAATATTTATTTACTATTATGACGCACAAATCACGAGCACATTAAAGAAACGCAAATCACACACACGATCGTGGTATAATCTCATAACTAACTTTTATGAAAATATGTTTCATTCTTTATAGCCAATACTCAATTGGGTGAGTTGTGAGTAGAGTACTTCAAAGAGAATACGTGCATTTTCACGTCTTCCACAGCGAGTTAAAAAATAGCCGCTGTAAAAAGTATATTTATAAAACTATGATGTTGCCAAACAGCCAATTAACTGTGTATTTAAAACGTTCAGAGTAAAATTGTTCATACAATTTTTTTTAAATATTAGGTGCTTGTTTATATATTTGTTAATGCTGTAAAGTAAATACCGTTTGAAGATCGTTTAAACCGTATTTATATTAAAATAACATAAATAGGGACAACCGAATTTCGTGAAAAGATTTCAGCGCATTCTAGATTTAAATACCCTACGGACATACCAGCAATTTTAATTTGCTTATTGGCGACGTGTCTTTGTGAGAAGAAATGTTCTTACTTGGCTGGCCAATCAGAATTAGGTAACTCCGATACTGTACGTCTGTGATTCGCGGGCAGACACCTCAGACACGTAACACCTAGATAATCCATTCACGAAGGTGCATCTGAGCTAAAGTGTTATGAAATACAACTGGCAGGGAAACCTTTTTGCGAAATTCGGGTGGCACTAAATATAACCCATTCAAACATTTATCACGCAACAGGAGTATTTTTAAAATCAAGTTTGTTACGAAATATTTTAAAACGAAATCGAATATTTTATAACAAAAAATGTTAATAAAATAAAATTGCCCCTTTTACAATGAAAAACACATCACAGTCAGAAATAGTCANTTTTATAACAAAAAATGTTAATAAAATAAAATTGCCCCTTTTACAATGAAAAACACATCACAGTCAGAAATAGTCAACTGTAACTTATAAAAGCTCGAAAGTAAATTACATTCAATAGTTATATGTTTTTTTTATTAATTATATACTTTAAAGTATCACATACAACAGTAGTTAATACAACGTATAGTTTTCAGATNGCTTATTGGCGACGTGTCTTTGTGAGAAGAAATGTTCTTACTTGGCTGGCCAATCAGAATTAGGTAACTCCGATACTGTACGTCTGTGATTCGCGGGCAGACACCTCAGACACGTAACACCTAGATAATCCATTCACGAAGGTGCATCTGAGCTAAAGTGTTATGAAATACAACTGGCAGGGAAACCTTTTTGCGAAATTCGGGTGGCACTAAATATAACCCATTCAAACATTTATCACGCAACAGGAGTATTTTTAAAATCAAGTTTGTTACGAAATATTTTAAAACGAAATCGAATATTTTATAACAAAAAATGTTAATAAAATAAAATTGCCCCTTTTACAATGAAAAACACATCACAGTCAGAAATAGTCACCTGTAACTTATAAAAGCTCGAAAGTAAATTACATTCAATAGTTATATGTTTTTTTTTATTAATTATATACTTTATAGTATCACATACAACAGTAGTTAATACAACGTATAGTTTTCAGATAAAAAATTAATGATTTTTAAAAATCATTAAGCACATAAACCACTACAAATTCAGTACATATTCCAAAATAATTGGTTTGAAAATGATAAAGGTGTGTTGTCTACAGCTCTGTAATAAAAAAAAAATTCTAACCTAATTAAATTTTCTTAAAATTCCTGTTAAGGGTATTTGTTAATCTTTTCTTCAATATATTAAAATTTTCATATTATAGAGTTGTAAATATTATTTTGTAAATGTCGACACTTATTTTGGCATATTTAATGACATTGTAGTTTGTATCGCTAATTTTCCGTAAAAAGCTGGTGATTTTAAAATCGAAAAGTATACACTGTCAACTATTGCTGTATACGACAGAGTTACCAACATGCAAATGTTTTATCAACAAATCAAACGCTTTTAAAATAAATTAAATTTAGTTAAAATTCAATTTTTTTTTTGTTACGTTTTGGGAATTCATTCACTGTGAGACCTTTCTACAGCCGTATAAGTAAGTCGCAGGTACAAACTGATGTGAGCTTTGTTTTCTTTCTGTTACAGACGCCAGCAGAAGCCAGGTATCGTGTACGGCCGGCCTGATGGACCGACTTACAATAACAGTGCCCGCCAGTGAAAAAAAAAAAAAAGGAAAGGGGGTTGGAGCTCAAGGAGAGGGGTGGGGTTTAAGCTCACAGAAATGAAGGAAGTGAGGTAACGTCGGCATTAGCAGTACTGACACACGTGTTAATATTAAAACAACAGCAATTATATGCTATTCTCGGTAAAGTGAGCACTTTTGAAAGCCCTCTCATTTGGCATAATAGTTAATAAATATATTTTATTTTGGTCTTATACGCTAACTTTCGAGTACGGTGGATCTTACACACTGTGTGTAATACTTACGTGGCAAAATTTTATTTTAAAAGGTGGTTAAAGAATAAGAAATAGCTGAAACAAAAAAGTAGCTAGGGCCTCAAAAGTGCTCACTTTACCGTGTACAGTCTAGATAAGTTATTTAATACTAATTGTTGAGAACCCTAATGACAATTGAGAGGGGCGGTTACAAATCCCCCCCCCCCTTTTTCTCCCTGGCAACGTCCCAGATAGTGATTCCCGACATTGCCAAAACCTACACCGCCATTTAGTAGAGGAACACGCCATTGCTGGTCCGGCGACAGTGGCGGCAGGATGTTGCCTGGAGTAAACTTAGGCGCCGACTTCTTGTTTCCACCTACACGCTCTATAGATCAGTGGCAATCGACTGAGTATTTAAGAAACATGATCCACTGGAATCTCCGGAATAATGCGCAGATTATTTAACAGGCGTTTAGTAGCGAGAAGGAAGGTAAAGGGAGGGGGGGTGATCGCCCCTCCACTTTACAAACAGCACGGACGTCGACCCTCAGGGTTGATAAAACCGTGGATTATCCCTACTTCACTTTGCAGTAATCGCCTATTTATTTTATACAGACTATCATATAGTGCTACAAATAAGAAATACGCAATAATTTCCTTATTTTAATCAATTTTTGAAAATTAGGAAAACAGTTCATAGCGTGATTTTAAAAAATATTCCTTCCAGAAACTCATGGTATCTCATTGTAGAGTGAATTATCTCATTTCGGTACGCCAGTTAGATTTATTATTTGTACCTCCCCCCCCCCAACAAAAGCAAAATTGTGTCTACAAAAGCGACATGTCTCAAACTTCCTGTGATGCTAATTATGTTTATTTTTATCCTCTCTCTCTCTCTGCCAATCATTTTTTTCGTTTGTCATTCTGAGTTGTATTTTTGTGCATGCGGTTAGGAACGCATGCATATTTTCATGAGAGTTAAGTTAGTGAATATTTAAATACAATAATAATTAACACTGAAGTATTGCTGTTTTTGGTTAAGTAAAGTCCTGTAAAATATGATTCGGAAAGACTGAGGAAAAGAGTAATATGTAATCAATACTTATTACAGAATGACGCAGTGACCAACCACTGTTTATCAACCCAGACGGAAGACACTTCTGCTGGCTACCGTCTTGTACTGGCGCCTATGATGTTTCATTGGACTGCGCGCATGTCTCGCCCACACAGCGAATCACACTTCAGGAAAAATATTTGGCCACAGAGCAGACGAAACGGCATGTGGGGCCGCAGTGGTGTAGTGGTCAGACTACTCGCCTCCCACCAAAGCGAGCCGGGTTCGAATACCGTCGGTGTCGCACGTGGGGATCGCGCAAGACGATGTCGCCGGTTTTCTCGGGGGATCTCCCGTTTCCCACCCACTCTTTCATTTCGGCGCTGCTCCATACTCACCTCGCTTCACCCTCGTCAGCCTTCAAGACCTTGTTGTTAATATTGGCCGCGAGCTGAGGGAAGGAAAATATATACAGAACGTTTCAGTAAGAACGTGCAAAAATGAAACTGGGAACAGCGGACTTACCACGGATCGTCTTGAGATAGGGGACGTGTGGTCCAGGAGGCCAGTATAAGGAGGTACGTGCGTAAACGTGTGGGCGACCCATGCGGTGTGTGAGGTTCACCTATCGTCCACAAGGTGGCTCTGTCGTCCCTATATTAACACAGCACGTGCGTGTATCAACGACAGACGCACAACACCTGGGATATTTGAACGGATGGAGCAGAATCTCGTGCGCCGCTGTCATGCTTGTGTTGAGGTTGGTGGCCGTCACTTTGAGCAACTCTCGTGATACGTCAGTGGAGTGGTCCTGTACAGTACTACCTGTCAACAGTGTGCACACGCAATGTCGATAATCCACCTAACCAATATGAACAACTGTATTCGTGTCAGACATGTGTGCGGCCATATATCCTTTCGCTGGCCTCGCGGACAACATGTTCCCAATCCCAAAACGTTCCGCGCTGCGGCTCCTATCGCCAGTTTCATTTTTTAACGCTTCCGCTGAAGCATCCTGTATTTTCTCGTCGGGTGGACCTCACTAGGAAATGCCTCGTGCAAGAGAGAGAGAGAGAGAGAGAGAGAGAGAGAGAGAAAACGCGCGCGGAAACACGAATGACAATGCTGTTGGTGGTGTGTTGGTGAGCATTTCCCAGCCATTCCTTCCATAGACGGCAACGGAGGCTCCCACGGGATAATTATAGCGAGTGCGGACGAAGGTCGGCCGTGCTAACGTGCAGGCGAGGTCGGCCGTGAGACGTTGTCCGTGCTCCCACGACTTCAGGTCCTGCCGTTGACGTCTATAAACTGCGCCAAGGACAATCCGGAGTCCCAGTGGACACCTGTAACTAGCGGCAGTGTCATGGTCGTTACCTGTAGGCTCCTGCTTTCATTATCACTTAATTTTCTTCATGTTCATCGTAACCTCCTCTTTTTCTTTGCTGTGTGCGTTGTCCGACCAACAACTGTCCACAGAGTAGTAAAGAATACAGATACGAAGCAGCCGTTTGTACCGCTAACTCCAGACTCACGCGCCACCAAAATGGCGCCACTAGCCAGAAGCATGCCGGAACGCCGTTCGCCATTCAACCGGCAGTGCGCGCAGTAGGCAATCGGGCATAAGGCGCGTTCCCAGAGCCTTGCGCGGCCAATCAGAGAATGGGCGTATCCACGTCAGCGAAACCGCCAAGCCATTTCTTGGAGATATTCGGCTCGTAAGGTTCGGCTTCACCTGTCATGCAGAAACTCTTCGTTTTCTTGTTATAATTTCAGTTTCAGGTGTGTTATTAAAAAAATTTTAGTATAGAAAATATACAATTTACTAGTTGTTTAATACTTTTGTATCCAATTTGCGCTGTGTTATTTCCTGCTTGCAAAAAGTCAAGAACATGTTCCTGACTTTTTACAGCAAGCAGGTAACACACAAATTAAAATACGCACACAAATATTAAACAACTCGTAAAATTTAGTTTTTCTATAATCGACATTGTCAGTAATTACTATGAATCCGAAATTACGACGCGAAAACGAAGAATTTCTGCAACGGGGTTGAATCCGCGCCTTAGACCACAGAGTTTAAATAAGGAACCGATCTACAGAAATTCCTTCTCAGTGCACCAATTTTATATAATCGTTATGAACAAAATTTATTTCAAGTTACAATTCTGAAGGAATACTGGCACGTTCAGAAATATTGATAATTATTATGTTTCATATTTTTTCCTAAATTTTTTACTAACGCATTTAGACCCAGTGTACACAACTGTGTACATTACGCACGTGTAGGTAATTTATGGCCAGTACTGCACACTGCGAAGCTCAATTACCAATGATTTTTACCTGTAGGCAGAAAATTATTCACAAGCCGTCTTACTGGTCGTGGTCATAATTGATTCATACAGCCTACAGCTCATTGGCTATAACTACGAAACAAGAGTTGTGTCGACTAAGTACAGCACGCATCATAATTTTTTTTGTTTGCAACACCTGAAACAGCAAATTAAAGTGGGGTATTAAAGGGCTAAAATTTACACTTTACAGATAAAAATGAAATACACGTATTTTTTAAATTTCTTAGCGTGGCAGTGCACTTCGAAAAAGTTACGTTGAAACATAATTTTAAAGCCCTTAGGATTCACTTTAGCCCAGATGTTGTATGCACGTTTTCGCCTCTTTTGTGATTAGCCTGCTTCCAAAGTTTGTCTGCCTAATTTAGATGCACCCTGTATACCATCTACAATCCTAACTAATATAACATTATTAACGCGAAAGTGTGTTTGTTTGTCTGTTTGTCCTTCTTTCACGTCACAACGGAGCAACGGATCGTCGTGATTTTTTGCACAGAGATAGTTGGAGGGCCGGGAAGTGACAAAGGATACTTTTTATCCCGAAAAAATATCTTATTCCCTCAGGAATTTTTTTTTAGTAAAAATAGCGCTCAGGGTACAATGCTGCGTCAATGTAAGTTGTTAGTGTGTCTACTGGGATTTATAGGGTTCATGGTGTCATCAAACTTCCTTCATCTAACTTAGTTCTATTTTACTGTGATTGGGGCCGCGGTGTTGTAGTGGTCAGACTACTTGCTTCCCATCTAGACGAACCGGGTTCGATTCCTGGGATCGCTCCCATATTAACGCACGTGGGAATCGTGCAGGACGATGCCGCTGGTCTGCGAGTTTTCTCGAGGATCTCCCGTTCCCCCCGCACTTGCAATCCCATCTCGATTCACCCCTATCAGATCTCAATACTTCACTCTTAAGAACCGCCCAAATATATTTACTCTTCTCCACTTTAATATGGTATTAAATTAATATTTGGTCGTCCACATATATAATGCATATGACGTTAACAGCCTATGGGAGGAATGGTTGTATTACTTACTGGCTGGTTACTTCCGCCAAACTCTACCGGTGATTCACAGAGGGGCACACCTGCAGATGAAATCAAAGCCTGTCTCAAGTCGTCAACTTTATGTGCAAATGTCAAGAAATTCAGCTTGACGACAAATATGAGAGTGCACCTCTACATTGACGTTGATACAGGACATTATGCTCATACACTATTGAACATTGGAAATGGGCGGTTGGAAACAGATGTGTCACTAACGGGGGATTTTAGTAATTTGGTGCAGAGTGATACGGAACTGATTGCTAGCGTTTGCCCAGATCTATAAAGAAATATAAATGACGACCAGTGGCTATGTAAAAGAGTGATTCTAGCACCAAAAAATGACATCGTTAGTGCTCTGTTCTATGCTCATGATCAGTGTCTGTCTACTAACAAATACCGTTATTTCTCCCTATAAGTTTGTTACTACAACCACGCGAGCGGAGCCGCGGGTAAAAGCTAGCAGTGCAATATATCCGCCACTGGCTCGACGTAACGCAATTTGCGTGAACACGTGAATAGCAGTACGCCGGTAATCAGCACGCATGCACAGTATTCCCGAAGACGTTTGACGAGGTTCGGTCTCTTGCAAATAAAAAAGAAAGTCCGTGGCGAACCCTGAGTTGCGTAACTCGTAACTCGCTGCTAGAGAGCAGCACAGGTCGGTGACACAGCTGTTCTGCGGAGAGTGCCTGCACTTGGGCAAAGCGAGTGCGTTGACTGCGGGGTTTCCCAGCGCTGCTGAGAGACAACACTCGTGTAGACGCCGCACTGGCCGCCAGATCGCAGCAGGCTGCCAGACACACCCGACCGGAGCAGCGTAGATCTCGAACGCCAAGTAAGTCACTAACAACTTAGAGGAGCTGAGACGAGTGTCTTGCAGTCAACGTCACCATCTTGGTAGAACGAGAGGCGTCTGTAGCTCAGGCTCGCCAACCTACGTGCTGTAAACGCAGAGTGGAGTGCGCGTACCCGCTGCTCAGTAACCAATTGCCGTGCCCCAACACTGGGACTGATTTTCTTGCTACGCAGCTGTCGAAATCACGTGGTTTCCACTAAGGTTAGCGCGCTGTTTACATATGTACTGGTACACTTGTTTCGACAAAGTTGTAACGCAAGTTACACAAACTGTATTACCCCCCCCCCCTGTAAAAGCGCGGGTCTGTAGTAAAATAACCAAAAGTAAACAAAACTGGACGCCGTTGTTTGAACATGTGATTCTGACAGTTGTCATGCCAATTATCATGAGTCAAAGATGGGGATATCCTCGGAAAACGAAAAAAAAGGTATAATTTAGCTTTGGTCTACGGCTCTAAAAAGCGACTAACTGAGCGCTTCTGAAATCTCCACTTAGTTCCGTCTCGTGGTTTGTTATGTAACTTTCCGCCTCGTGTAAAAATAAACATTGCTATTGGCGTAATCACCACTGCCCAAGCGCCAATCAAGAGGAACTGCGAAATTGTTAAATAAAAATGCAACTATCGCACAATTGTAAACGTAATATTTATGGAAGAAAACACGAACCAGTTTCAATAGCCAATGTTTTAAAACNCAACTATCGCACAATTGTAAACGTAATATTTATGGAAGAAAACACGAACCAGTTTCAATAGCCAATGTTTTAAAACTACACGTATAATAATACGCAAAGTATTGGACCTATTTTTTGTAATTCGCTATTCTCTTTGCTGAAATTATACCAGTAACGGTTTGTGTTGAGTTGTATGTAGCTGTGGGTGTATGTGTGTGTGTGTATATATATAAATATAATTTTAGAATTAATTGTAAAGCGTTAAATTAGATGCAAACAACCTTTATCACTCATGAGTTAGGATAAATCGTATGGTCGAGATTCCTATGCAAATGGCATGAACATTCGGCTTATGACTATATGGTGTTGACGCATGGGAAACTTTTTATCGCTCAGTTTCAAAACAAGACTTTTACGTTTATTATGTGTATATGTGCACGACTGTTAAAAATTTGAANTATATATATATAATTTTAAAATTAATTCTAAAGCGCTAAATTAGCTGCAAACAACCTTTATCGCTCGTGAGTTAGGATAAATCGTATGGTCGAGATTCCTATGCAAATGTCATGCACATTCGGCTTATGACTATATGGTGTTGACGCCTGGGAAAATTTTTATCGCTCAGTTTCAAAACAAGACTTTTACGTTTATTATGTGTATATGTGCACGACTGTTAAAAATTTGAANATTTTTATCGCTCAGTTTCAAAACAAGACTTTTACGTTTATTATGTGTATATGTGCACGACTGTTAAAAATTTGAAAAAATAAGCTGTCCCGTTGGATTTATCATTGCCGGTGGTGAAAAATAAGATTAAAAAGAAATTGTGGTTGAAAGTATGATTTTTGACTTCATTTACTAAAATGACATACCCAGATAAGTAAAGAATAGCTCTTAAGAGAGCGAAATTATCATCGTGTTACCGGTTTTTGAGTTACAGATGTTTTCATCATCCATTATTAAAATCTGTATTTTGACAAAGCGTGTTATATCACTCAGGTGAGTNTTGAGTTACAGATGTTTTCATCATCCATTATTAAAATCTGTATTTTGACAAAGCGTGTTATATCACTCAGGTGAGTAACTACAGTACCTTGACTTGTTTACCATGTGGGATAAAAGGGACTTAATAATCGATTACCTTATGATAATNGTGAGTAACTACAGTACCTTGACTTGTTTACCATGTGGGATAAAAGGGACTTAATAATCGATTACCTTATGATAATGAGAATATAATCGATAGTACAGGAATTCAAACGACAATAATCTCTAAAATATAATTAAATAATTTCGAATGCTCTAAAATGTTACATTTTCAAAAGTTAACCTCAAACACAAATAATGGCAATTCACATATAAATCGAATCTGGGATCCAAACCTACCGCTTAGCTGTTGTTACGTGAAAAGCGACGTCGGAAAATACCGTAATGCTGTCGCTGAAGCATGCTCACTCTACTCCGTTAGTCGTTGTCCGTGTGCCACTTTCACGGGCAATGTGGCCGAGTTCAACAACCTGCCTGGCCGCTGTGGGATGAAGATTAAGCGCGATCTTAACCAAGGAGTTATTATAAATGGATGCAGCAAGTTGGGACCTACCGTCGTGCAGGATGTGACGATGGATACTTTATCAAGGGGAACAACCCGTACTGAGTGAATTAAAGTGAGTCAGTGAATTATAGTCGGACCTTACCGGTGCTTGGTGCGTTAGTCACGGCAAAATTTCTAGTTTNAATTAAAGTGAGTCAGTGAATTATAGTCGGACCTTACCGGTGCTTGGTGCGTTAGTCACGGCAAAATTTCTAGTTTTATATTTGTAACTGATACTGTTCTACTTTTATACATTACCAGTGATTGCTTTTTCCTCTCAAAAAAATTTACCACGTAGATTTCGCATATACACAAGTTAAAATCACAATTTTAACGTTTTAAAAATGTACAAATAATGAACGAACTTACGTACAGAAATAACATAATTCACACTGAAAGAAGAGGTTTAAAATATCAAACAATAAAATAATTTTGTAGNAATAACATAATTCACACTGAAAGAAGAGGTTTAAAATATCAAACAATAAAATAATTTTGTAGTTTCAAAAAATAGCTGAAAGTACGGAAATTGTTGCATATATTTTACTTGCAGCTGTCCCTGGATTTTTTGTAAAATAGTGTTCGAATGTAATAAATTAAGACAAGACCTGTAGTTGCCCTAGTTAAATTTTCTGCAAATGGTTTGGTTTATTTTATTTGTACATAACAAAATACAGTAAAAATTTGACTTTGACATACCATTTTGCAAAAAACCATGCGATTAAAAAAAAAAATTATCTGAGGGGGAAAAGCAGTCACAGATAATATCTACAAATTGTATGTGGAACAAATATAAAANAATTAAAGTGAGTCAGTGAATTATAGTCGGACCTTACCGGTGCTTGGTGCGTTAGTCACGGCAAAATTTCTAGTTTCATATTTGTAACTCATACTCCTCAACTTTTAGACATGACCAGTGATTGCTCTTTCCTCTCAAAAAAAATTTACCACATAGATTTCGCATATACACAAGTTAAAATCACAATTTTAACGTTTTAAAAATGTACAAATAATGAACTAACCTAAGTACAGATATAACATAATTCACACTGAAAGAAGAGGTTTAAAATATCAAACAATAAAATAATTTTGTAGTTTCAAAAAATAGCTGAAAGTAAGAAAATTCTTGCATATATTTTACTTGCAGCTGTCCCTGGATTTTTTTGTAAAATAGTGTTCGAATGTAATAAATTAAGACAAGACCTGTAGTTGCCCTAGTTAAATTTTCTGCAAANTTTTTTTGTAAAATAGTGTTCGAATGTAATAAATTAAGACAAGACCTGTAGTTGCCCTAGTTAAATTTTCTGCAAATGGTTTGGTTTATTTTATTTGTACATAACAAAATACAGTAAAAATTTGACTTTGACATACCATTTTGCAAAAAACCATGCGATTAAAAAAAAAAATTATCTGAGGGGGAAAAGCAGTCACAGATAATATCTACAAATTGTATGTGGAACAAATATAAAAATATTCAATTTGTTTCTTAGTCAACGCCCTTAAGGACGCGAGAACATCATATTTTTTCTATGCATGCATGCTGAAAACATTCTATGCATGCTGAAAACATCACACTTGTGCAGCTGAAATCAGGACCGCATGCTTAATAATCGCTAATAAAAAAAATTATCTATAGTTAATACATTATACATTTGCGTTACCCGACACATGTTGTAGTGATTAACTGAGTATTTGTTAACGGAGAGGTCGTGAGTTCGAATATTTCCACGANCGTTACCCGACACATGTTGTAGTGATTAACTGAGTATTTGTTAACGGAGAGGTCGTGAGTTCGAATATTTCCACGACAGTACACATTTTTTAGGTGGACAAATATTTATCGTAACTGCTGACTTGCTAAAATAACACTACCATTCGAAAACATCTCTGTTTTATACAGTAATGAAAATGACGCTTGCTCACAGCATGAACGTCTTTTAAANCGTTACCCGACACATGTTGTAGTGATTAACTGAGTATTTGTTAACGGAGAGGTCGTGAGTTCGAATATTTCCACGAGAGTACATATTTTTTAGGTGGACAAATATTTATCGTAACTGCTGACTCGCTAAAATAAGACTACCATTCGAAAACATCTCTGTTTTATACAGTAATGAAAATGACGCTTGCTCACAGCATGAACGTCTTTTAAATCCATGCAGAGTTAGTTTAACTAACAGTGAGAATACAAATAGCAGCGATACCATGTCCCTACCGATATGAAATGTTTAAGACAAGGGCGTTATTAGAAAATAACATGTTAGTTCGCGGAACAATTACCTACGTTTTATCTAACCAGCTCTGCATAGCACTTCATCTTCTCGTGTTTTTCTTTTCAAGAAATATCTCGATTTATAAATACCCGAGGAAATCAATGTGGTGAAATATTAACGACACACGTTTTTAGCGAGAAGTCACATTCGTACAAAACATTTTGTCATATTAATTAGTTATAATGTGGATTGTTAAGGTGCCTTGAAAATAATGCGTTTCACAAAGAATTTCCTTGAATTCCAATGCCAATGTATCGAAATATGTCACAAAAACTCCAATATTAATTTTATTGAAATTCTGCCATCGACAATGAAGTGGTTATGTAAGAATACCGAGCGACGAAGTTAACGCTTGGTTGCCAAAGTAAAAAATTAAGGACTATTTAATTTGACATTTTGAAAATCCTGTAAAACGACTTATGTTTTTAGGTGCCGTTTTACGCGAGTAGTACAGTAGTTATTTACAAAATTGCATTAACAGGCTGCGTTTTTTAAATCCATCTTGTTTCTGCAAAGTTACCCTAAAACACGAGCTCGAAATATGTTTGATGATCAGTATGCAGTCACGCTCATAGCGACGTTTAGAATCCATCTGTTTAATGTATTAAAGTCTTAAATTCGAATATTTCGTAATTTAACACACTTGATAAGTTTGCTTAGTCAACACAAAATTTCTTTTAAAAATGTTGTTATTCTAACAGAGTATTTTCATAACGTTTTCTCTATTAAGATTAATCATATGCTCAGTGGGTTTCTTGGTACAGATTATACGCCTCTCGCGAAAGCTTAATTGACGGGAATTAATAACAGTACTTCAGGAGTACTACTAGACATTTACTCTCTTCGAGGTTTTACTTTTGACTTAGCAAAATCTCAGCAGCTGTATCCCAATTACAGAAAAGTAACATTGTTTATTCACTACCGCTGGCCAAGAACGACACCGTATGTAGTGCTCAAGCCTACCTGGGGCTTGAACTGCTTTGCAGTGTTTCAAGTACACCTTTTCCCACGAAACTACTACAAGCGCGTCCAATGTGCTAAATAACTCACTTCAGAGGAGGGCTCTTGAGTGCTTTCAAGACGACACGTACATTACAAATAACATTTCAGACCTCATTATTCCTAAATGACTAAAAACGGCCGCTGAATCTCAACACTTACGCGTCAGATAGCCTGCATACAAAACTACTCAAGGGCCCTGCATTGAAAGCAGATTTTCCACCAATAATGTGATAGGGTCAAAGTTGAAAGTACCATAGGCAGACGCAGTGTGACTAGAACACTGCAAGCCAGTTCAGAGCCTTGCGCTTAGCGGCGATGGCGCACTTGATGCGCGTGGCAGTGTCGCCCTTATCGCCCTTTTCTCTTCTCAGCCTCAAACACGGAAAAAAGTTCCTCAATCAAGCAGTAACTGGGCAGTAATTGGCAATAGGCTAGGGACACCCGATTTTAGCGAAAAGATTTCACGTCCTGTTGCATTTCATAACACTTTAGCTCGTGATTGGATGATATATGTGTTACGCGTATTGGGTGTCTGCCCACGAATCACAGACGGGGCATCGGAGTTACCTAATTCTGATTGACCAGACAAGTAAGAAAATGCCTTCTCACAAAAACGCACCGCCAATAAGCAAAAGGAAACTGCTGGTGCGTCCGTAGGGTATTGAAATATAGCATGTGCGCAAATCTCTTTTGCGAAATTCGGCTGTCCCTTGCAACAGCTTGAATAAAACCATCTCAGCATTCACCTAGGGAGATTTAGGAGAAATGTGTGACCGAAACCAGGATGGCTGGACTGGGAATCGAATCCGGGACCTCCAGAATAAAAGCCCACCGTATTACAGCTGTGCAAACTCGCTCGGCGAGAGCAGAATACACACAAGCGATGCAGCGCGATCATGTTGCTAAGAAATCAGTACTAGATCAAAACTATGTCCTTGAAACACGTGATGCTGCTTGTATTGTTCTGCTGGGTGCAATAAATAAATATGCGAAGCATGATTTAAAGTATACTGTTGCTGGATTCGTGAGTGGGAGGCTTCGAGCTGGTAACCGCCGCCATCTTGGAATATGTGGCCACCGCCATATTGGATTATGTAACCATCGCCATCTTATGTGATGTTACGCAACCTTGAGCTACGACCACCGTCATCTTGTTTCCGACTGCCATCTTATTTCTAGCCGCCATTTTGTGTCTGTAGGCCATTTTGTTACAGGCAGCTTCCGTGTCTTGAATCCTGCACCAGTAGTCATAAAACAATACTAAGATGTATTGAGGTGTCCGAAGTAATTACTAGAAAAATATTCCCTCGTCTCTTATTCGCTACTTGAGAAAAGGGTTCTCATATTGACGGATCACTCAGGGCTGTGTGCTATCGATCTCCAAGCATTGCCTCCTTTACAGTAAATCCAAACCACAGAGTAGAAAAGTAAACATGCAATAATTGGTTTTGGTGGTTCCTTTGATGTGGGCATGCCCATTCTCTTACTATCTGCACACGACTCTGAGACCGGGCCTTGTGTCTCGACTGGCCATCGCGTGCTGCGCAAGACTCCGTATTGGTTGGGCTGGCGAATAGGTTAGATACCAGGCGCCCATTGGCGAACGGAATTCCGACATGTTGGTGGTAAACGATGCCATTTTGCTGGCGTGTGGAGCTGGAAGTCACGTAACAAGCGACCTGTGTCCACACCTCGCCTCCGACGCTGGCGCAAGGGTCGGATAGACCGTTGTCGTTTTCCCGGGCCTCCGTCATCGTCAGTGCTTTTTTTGTCCCTCGTCCTCCCTGGAGAGTGTCCCGGGGTAATTGGTGAATTTAAAATGATCCCGCCCGAGACCGCCGGCGGCAG
Source organism: Clitarchus hookeri (assembly GCA_002778355.1). Classification (NCBI taxonomy): domain Eukaryota; kingdom Metazoa; phylum Arthropoda; class Insecta; order Phasmatodea; family Phasmatidae; genus Clitarchus; species Clitarchus hookeri. Next base: position 31,557 of record NQII01003660.1, on the reverse strand, counting down.
GCCGCGGCGAAGTGCACCACCTCCACCCCCTTCTCCCCGCCGACGTACCCTCCAACGAACTCCCCACGCACGCATTATCTTAGGGCCTGAGTCAATGTTTGACCACCTCCTACCCCCTCGGCTCATCATTCCTACCCTGCCTGGCGCCACAACTCGCCCTCGTACCGCTCGACGAACTCAAGCGAAGCCCCGGGGAAGCACACACTCTTTCCTCCTTCGTCACACATCACTCTTTCTGTCGGTTGTTCACGGTAAACTGAGCACATGACCTAGTCACTTTTTCCTTTTAGCCATTTCTTATCCTTTTACCACCTTTTAAAATAAATATAGACATTTAAGTAATAAACGCAGTGTATATTATTCCCCCCGCACACGGAAGTTAACGTCTAAGGCAAACATAAAATATATTTATCGACTATTATTCCAATTGAGACGGCTTTCAAAAGTGCTCACTTTACCGCGAATAGCCTATGCTCGAGGCAGCAACTTCATGGTCGTGCATACAGCTAGGACGAAATGTACTGCATGCTACCTGAAGTCTATATAAACTACCTGTTGTTAACACACATGGCAATAGACATTATATCAGCGGAATCGAGGAAATTGCGTAAAGAAGGAGAAAATATCGTAGGTGTCAAACCATAATTAGGTAACTAAAAATCTACTATTTGGAGTTACAAGAAATATTAGTTTTCGTGCTCACATTGTGTAAAATGTGCATAACAATAATGCATCGAACATTCAATTTTTTTCATTTAAGAGGTAAGAGGAAACTCAACACTTAAAATAAATAAAAAATTATATCTTCAAATACCTGCTAATAGCACTAATGAAACGTTTTTTTTTTTTCTCATCTGTCTTGGAAACTGGCCACCATATTTATAATGCTGTCGGTGAATAACGGCCCCAGAAATTAGAGGTCAGTTCANATCTGTCTTGGAAACTGGCCACCATATTTATAATGCTGTCGGTGAATAACGGCCCCAGAAATTAGAGGTCAGTTCAGCGCTATTCGTTACACACCCTCTGGTCTTTAGATAAATTTGCAGAGTGGTACTTGAGCCGCCGGGTGGGGGACGGCCCCCTGATCTATCGTCGCCTGGGTCGATACCCGTCACGGGATCCTACAGCCTCAGCCCCCGTGTACCCGTCGAGCACACAGGGCATCATATTTACACCTGTTTTATCAGCTGTCGTCGATTTCCCACGAAGGCCATAGTGCCCGGACGCTATCTAGCAGACGATTGCCACACTACAGTACATTCACGGTCAAAAAAAGAATGCTGGATTTGCAACTTCTTGCCACATACGTCCACTGTAGCAATCGCTCGTTTAACTTAGCTCTACAGGACAGTGTTAGAGCAGTAACATTAACACGAGATTGTATGCAGTAGGTGAATGGTGTGGGCGTTTTGGTACGTCAGTCACCATACACGCGAGGCAGATCTCAAGAGCTCGTTAAAGAAAAATTATTTGTGATCATTTCTACCANAGTCACCATACACGCGAGGCAGATCTCAAGAGCTCGTTAAAGAAAAATTATTTGTGATCATTTCTACCACGCGAATATTGTGTACGCACTGCTGCACTTGACACAGTGTTGCAAGCCTACCCTCATATATTGGAATTGCTAGGATAAATTGTTAATTCCAAAGATTCTGGAAACGAAGTGCAAGTAAGGCTAGAGGGCTTTCTGACCAGCTTGGTAGAGCAGAAATATATTTTTAGGAATTGCCATTTTCTACAGGGTTTTAGGACCTTCTGAACGAAGGGCTAAATCTGCTAAAGCTACAAAAGCACATTTCCTGAAATGCAGGAATTGATTAAATGTTCGATGAGCTGTGGACTGAAATGGAAGAGAAAATGAACATCTATGAACTCGAACCACCCATGCTTCCCAGAAAATGATATATCCCACGAACATTGGAGTACTCAGCAGCATCTTCAGAGAACTTCAATCTCACCTCTCGTCTAAACACAGGCTTCAAGCGATATACTTCAAGATCCTCGACACACTTGTCGGAGAACTCGATGAACGCTTCAAGCAGACTGGATTTGAGAGAGTTCGAATGTTGGAGGAATGCCTTATTATTGTATCCTGAGGAATGGAGTTCTGCTACAGAAGACGTTCTTAATATGTAAGAAATAAATGTTCCACGATTTAAGTTACAAGTATCTGCCATGGCTCTACTCATATCTAAAATGAAATTGTTCAAGGTCTAAGGTAAATTCACTAAGAAACCAGATAACTCATCCCCGATGTGCTTCATATATTGTGCATGTGCTTGTGATTGCCGCCACTTCAGCAACTGCAGAACGCTCATTCTCCCTCTTGAAGCGGCTGAAGTCTTACTTCAGATCTACTATGACACAGGAAAGNCAGCAACTGCAGAACGCTCATTCTCCCTCTTGAAGCGGCTGAAGTCTTACTTCAGATCTACTATGACACAGGAAAGACTAAAATATTTTGCGATTTTGCACTGTTATCAAGAAATGGCGGACAAAATAGACAAAGCTCTTTGTCGAGGATTTTTTTTTTGCAACGCATACCGTGTTTCAGTGTTTGGGAAAGCATTTAAGTAATATTTTGAAGTACTTTTTTTTTAATCTACAGGTTTATTTGTATTTCATGAAATGTCATTTTGCAATGTGTATTAAGTGTATTATTTTAAGTAGCTACTGAGAGTGCTATTTTCCTGTGATGTGTTATGGACTATTTGTGTATGTTTGTGGTTTGTTAAGTTAAAGGCATGCAGAAACACCTATCATATATTTATATATTTTATAAATGATCGTTGAATGAAAAGTCAATTTAGGTTTAAAATGTGGTTGACAATTCTGTAAAAGGAAAGTAGTTCACTGTAAACTTCAGTCCTGTCATTAATAGTTATAGAAACTTTTAATATTTTATTTGCATGCTTTTGTAATGAACATAGTGTAGGTCTGGTGATTGTTGTTATAAAGTAGTAGTTGAAATCTCTCTAATAGAGATATACTTCACAACAGTTTAAGGAAATTTGTTTTTTTTATCAACCAATGCCAAGATACATGTTTTTTTGTCAGGTTTCATTATAAAATGCAGTATGTTCCCGCGTTACTCTCGATTTCTTTGGACTTGTTATTTAACAATATAATTATATATATATATTTATATATACTGATAAAGTAAGATAGTGGTAGAAATAGCTGTAATGAAAAAAAGGACACCAAAAATCAATGGGGCGCCAAATGCGTTTCGCCCCCAACTAATATAAATATGTTATTACATCACTGTAGATGGGGAATTAATGTTCAAGAAATTACTTCTCATTGCATAATTTTAAAAGATAATACTTTCTAACAAAAATATTCCACGCGACTTTCCCAGAAAATACTGCCACAATTAAACATTTAAAAAAGTTAATACATTTAATCGTTATTTTTTTGTAAAAATTGGCAAAATTTCGCATCCTGCCTGTGTTCCTTAAGAATTGCCATGTAGATTAATTTTTGTTTGAAAGAGTCATCTTTAAAATTGATACATTGCACAGATATATCTTTAACATTCATTTAAACGATTCATCATTTAAACCCTGTGCGGCTACAAGCTTGCCATAGGCTATTCACGGTAAAGTGAGCACTTTTGGGGCCCTAGTTACTTTTTCCTTTGAGCCATTTATTATCCTTCAAACACCCTTTTAGATAAATATTGTCATGTTAGTAATAAACACAGTGTATATAGCCCACGGCACTCAGATATTAACGTCTAAGAATAAAATAAAATATATTTATCGTCTATTATTTAAAATTAGAGGACATTCAAAAGTGCTCACTTTACCGTGAATAACCTATAGGAAACTTTATGGTTCTCTCCTCTTATTACCTAAAATTGTTTTGTTCGAAGTGCACATGTAAATTGTTTTGAAATAATTAAAAAAAAAAATGTTAATGCTTAAAACGAAAGAAAAAATTTTACTCCGAAAATAGTCCAATGGTGTTTCGGTTATATATTGAGTAATAAAAGGGGGAAAAAAAACATACTGAACAGTCACGTGTCTGTTTCCTCTTTGAAACTTGACTTCCGTCCTGTCCACAAACACTCGCCGGCATCGCGTGCGTAATTTATCTGCCGCCGAAATGTTGACTAGGCGTTCGAACACACGCTCCAGCAGACACCGCCGAGAGCTGTTTTTTAACCTGTTACATCGCTGTGTTACTCCGCGCTTGCACCTACACCTGGGGTCGGGCAGGCATTTTTTTTTTTTTTT
>NQII01003660.1:0-27274 GCA_002778355.1 Clitarchus hookeri | reverse complement strand
TTTTTTTTTTTTTTCGCCCTCCACTCGCGATCCGTGCTGTGAAAAAAAAAACCCGGGCACGCCTCGTTTTCACGCTGGCTGGTTCGAACTGCGCGGAACAGACACAACGCGATCACTAAGCGGGTAGTACTTTCCGTCCCTCACCAACCAGCTTTTTTTTTTTAAGTACCTGCGATACGTTTGTTTTATCGCCGATGCTACCTGGTCGGCCGTGCCGCTAAGAGGATTTGGGCGCCCGCCGGGACGCAGTAGAGAAGAATTGTCGAGCGCGGAGGGTGCGTTTCGCACGACACACGCACACACGCACTTCGCGGGGAGACGGTCGTTATCTATGAACGAAGCGGCCGGTGCGCAAACAAAAGTATTTTATTACAGAATTTCGGGCGACCCGAACAAAAGGTTACACACGCCGTCCGCGCAGACNTGTTTTTAGGTCCTTTTTTTTCCTTCCTTCGCCGATTCACGTTGAAAAAGAGTGTGGGTTTTATTCGCGTGCCGAACTTATGAAAAGAGACGCGAGTTCAAACGCTCGCTACGAACATAAACCTGCCCATGGTTCGAACATAAGTTGTTTTGTTTACTTTCGTTATTGTATATTGTGCCTCTGGTTTCGGGGGGGATTTACCTGCTACCTCCAATTGCGACTGTCAAAATAATTTTCTCCATACATTAATTCAATCAGCGATTTGCCTTCGGCCAGTTTTGCCGTGTAAATGATATAATACCGTGTGCATCCACCCTTTTATCTTATAAACCTTTGTAAATCAGCATCAGTTGTAAACAAGGCGAGCTCATCAAGTTCATTCAATCACTGTCTTCTAAGGACTCTTCTCATTAGCTGATATTGTCTGATGTTCTTTATCATATTTAGGATCGCAAAACAAGAGCTTTTTCAATTCCCCTTCTGAAGTAAACGGAAAATAATTTCAACCTTACTGTAGGTATACGGTACAATTATATACTTTGGTTATGTAATTAAACTGTGAAACACAGAGTCTGTAATGATACGAGGAAGAAGTAACATCTGCCACACATTGTACTTACTCTATTGGTTCGTTCTGGTTTTGAATTCTCCTGCAAACGTATTTCATTGTATTTGTCTTAAATTTGTGCAACTCTTTGTCCGTGTTATGAATAAAAAGTACAGAAAGAACATTTATTCTAGAAATAAGTATTTTCACGGGAAAATTCGTGTATGGCCAGGCAGCAATGCCAGTTTTCTGGAACAAAACCGAAATGCAGTTAGCAGTAAGAGTGTTGCGCATTTTGTACCAGATTTAAAGTGTGCCTGTTATTGCAACACGAAAGTGATTCATTTGAAACTTGCACTATGAAAATAAAAGGTGAATGCAAGGTTTGTAGATACTAATCCGTATAGGTTGNAGTGATTCATTTGAAACTTGCACTATGAAAATAAAAGGTGAATGCAAGGTTTGTAGATACTAATCCGTATAGGTTGCTCCGTTACTTCCAAATTTTCTGAAGCCCTGCTGAAGCTCTACTTCCAGGGTATTCCTCCGCCTCATGCAAACAAAGCTTAACCAAGTACAGAAAATGACACCAAAGGGACAGCGCACCGGATTCGTGCGCACTCACAGTCATATTATTTTGCGCNAGTGATTCATTTGAAACTTGCACTATGAAAATAAAAGGTGAATGCAAGGTTTGTAGATACTAATCCGTATAGGTTGTTCCGTTACTTCCAAATTTTCTGAAGCCCTGCTGAAGCTCTACTTCCAGGGTATTCCTCCGCCTCATGCAAACAAAGCTCNCCTGCTGAAGCTCTACTTCCAGGGTATTCCTCCGCCTCATGCAAACAAAGCTTAACCAAGTACAGAAAATGACACCAAAGGGACAGCGCACCGGATTCGTGCGCACTCACAGTCATATTATTTTGCGCAAGAACTATTTCTTTCTATCGTTACGAACGCATCTATTTTCTCCTGGGTTTTATTACAGGAGACTATAAAAATGCACGGAAAAAAGGTGCAAGAGTTAATTTGCTGTCGAACATGTTATGAAGCAATGATACTTTTCATGCCAGAGCGTAGACTTATATCCTACGAGTTCCATAAAATTACAGTGAATATCACAATAAATATTATATTCTCGGATTCAATGAGTTGTATTGTTTTTCCTTGATTTACTTGGGTTCTTCATATTTCCTCTTTATTTGCTATTTAGTAAATGCTTTGCAATGAGTAACTCTTACAAAAGACTATTAAACCCTCGTTTATATGGAAAACTTTAAAATTAAAAAAGGCAAACATTAAAATACTTAATGTTGAATTTGAGATTTATTTATTGGTGGTGAGCATATCTTGGCGGCTGTTATGCTGATTATTTCATCAAAATGTGGGTCAAGTATTTTGTAACCAGTTCCTGCAAAAAATAAATTAGATTCCTCTAATAAGATAACGCCCAGTTCTCAATCAAACTGCCCTGGTCTCGATAATTTTTCGTGACAGTGAAGAGAAAGTTCGTTACCAGTCTCCACGTGTTACAGCAACACTCCTGGCAGAGGTAGTGAGGGTGTTGTTACCTTGACCTTGAAGGCCGTGGGTTCGATATTCGAGTAATGGATAGTTGCATTCGTCAGTTTTAGATAAAGCTCAAATTTAGGTTTACTTTAGAATGTAAGGCAACGACTTTTCTGCCCGCCAAATTCATTTAGCTGATAAAAAATAAAAGTGAAGAAGTTTAAAAAAAAAACCGTTAAAATTAACCTTCTTTATTAGAGTCGCTGGTAAAAATGACTTACAGACTGCATAATTCTCTGTGCTATTACTGCACGCTAGTTNACCTTCTTTATTAGAGTCGCTGGTAAAAATGACTTACAGACTGCATAATTCTCTGTGCTATTACTGCACGCTAGTTTAACGTCTGATATCAGCCGACAATATTTAACGGATGCCCCGAAGGATTTTTATGGCAAATTATAAACGGGGGCATAATAGCACAACCGGTCGTAACGTGATCACCCAAGTAAATGACCTCGTATAGACTAGAATGTGCTGAGATATGAAGAGAACAGTGAATTCTAGCTTTCCATAAAAAAAACTCCACAACTATAAGTCTCTATAAATGACTTGTGCAGTAGAGATCTGTACGAGGTCCCGTCGTTATTGTAAAATTAGTAAACGATAAGCCGCACGTATTGTTTATGCGATGACAAAAGGTTTGTCCACAGGACTATGACTTTTAAGTTTATCATAAAATCGACCTGATTTACTATTTTTTAAATAAATTGAAGAAAAACTTAGTACACGAAATATTCTTGGTTCTGCCGTGGAATTACACTTTATAAATCACGTCCATAGTGTGTATAATGGCGTGGACTCGCATGATAAACTTACTGCTCGTTCTCAAGAAAGTATTCGACCAACATGGATACCTTCAATAGCAAATTGCATTACGATCGGTATAACGACAGCTGAGGTATAACAAAACGCGTAGCTGTACACGTCATGAAAATAAAAAACTGTCAGATAATAACGACAGTCGTGATTGACGTCTAGTTGTGCGCTGGTGTGCTCTGGAGCACCGGTTTCTCGAGAACTGGTAGTCAGGGTCCCATTCGTCTCGTAGAAACCTGTCGGTCTTGAAAAACAGAAAGCGAACGGTAACTGGCGCCACGAGATTTACGTTGGCTTGCAAGAAACCAAGAAAATACTCTCAACTCGCAAACGCTTGTAAAGTGGTGTTAGTGCGGTGCAGAAACCGGTTCCTTCTGCAACATAAAAAAACACCGGAACAGAATCTTGCGCAGCGAACCCAGGGCATGATAAGATCGCGTAGATTTACGCTGCGAGTATGCGAGAGTGGTCCATTTGTACAGGGCGTGTTTATGCACCGTCGTAAACCAGGGATCTCGCCTCTCGTGAAACGGTTCGCTGGTTCGAGCAGGGCCGTCCTGCATCAACAAAGATCTGGCGTCGTCATGCCAGCTTTACGACGCTGCTCGAAGACGCCTCGCGTTTCTTAATTCGAGACAACCGCCACGCCGTGATTGCCCCGAAGCAGTTACATCAACGTCAAGCGACCGCAATTTTTGTTTTATTTTGTAAATAATTGTGACTGGTTAAGNTGCCCCGAAGCAGTTACATCAACGTCAAGCGACCGCAATTTTTGTTTTATTTTGTAAATAATTGTGACTGGTTAAGCACAGTGTATTTTCAGCTCGCTACTAACATACTGCCTTGGAGAATACCAGAGTCGTACCCAAATAGTGAAAGAGAGAGACGGTGAGGGGTGTTTTAAAGTTTAACCACCATTACAAATTTGTGCAACCCTACCCCTATTACCCGATATGTATTGTCAGTAAATAAGATCATTTACTGTAACTGTACACACAACTTTTCGTTTCATGTGTTGCAAAAGATAATTTTTTTGGTGTGAACAGTACTTACGAATTATTCTATAACTAGGGCCAGTGACTTTTCGCGTAAAAATCCGAGCACACGGTAGACTTCAATACTAAATACTCACCTCAGCTGTTGTTATACCTCCATTGGCTGCTGGTGCCGTGTCCCGTCTTTGACCAAGCCAGTCAGGACTAAGTAACTCCGACACTTAACCTTCGTGATTCGTGCGCAAACTGTTAACAAGGGTCAGAACATNCGTGATTCGTGCGCAAACTGTTAACAAGGGTCAGAACATTTTTTTAAGCCAATCAAAGAAGCTGGACGACCCTACAGTGCTTTGGACTGTATCTTGTCTCGAAATATTTTCGCGAAATATCACTGCCCCTAGTTATAACTGAGACTTTGGAACTTATGGGAAGGTGCAGTATATCCAGCGCACAAGAAGCGACCAGTTATATAACAGTTGGTGTTTCAACAGCAGCCAATATCATCAGCCAGGGAAATGCGCTGTCCGTATTGGTGCTAGCTTTATGAGTTGTACAGCACCGACCATGATTCCACCTGTTCNTAGCCAGGGAAATGCGCTGTCCGTATTGGTGCTAGCTTTATGAGTTGTACAGCACCGACCATGATTCCACCTGTTCTGCAACATGTTAAATGTTAAATTATGGAATTGTCGCCATTTTATTTGCATTTACCGTCCTAACAAGGTTAAACATCAAATGCAAAATTTAAAATACCCCAAAAAAGGAAAGCACCTGGCGAAGTTAACTGCACTTGGATAACCAGCAAAGAGACACACATCTAAAATGAACAAGGATGTACACCAACGCGACAAGATTCGTGACTTTTTCCCGTCAGCCCTGAAAACGTTTTCCGTCCCACGTCCTGTGTCGGTTGTGCTTGAATAGACACTAGTAATAAACAGCGTATTTGTAGGTGGTGGGTAACGTTATTGCGCTGCTTATACGAATAGCACGTGTCTACGGCAAGAATAGACCAATGCGCGTGATGCAAGGCTCCCGCCTACCTGGAGCGGGAGTGATAAGGGCGGCACTGTCACGCGCATCAAGTGCCCCATCGCCGCTAAGCGCAAGGCTCTGGATTGGCGTGCAGTGTTCTCGTCGCACTGCGCGTACCTATGGGACTTCCAGCGGTGAGCCTATTGTTCATTGGTGGAACGTCCGCAGCAAGACTTAGTGCAGGGCTCTGGAGTATTTTTGTATGTATCTCACGCGTATATATTTTGAAGTAAAGCGCTCTGAATAAGTCGTCTTTAGCCATTTTGGAGTAATCTGAAATGATAATGTGCGTGACGTCTTGAAAACACACTACAGCCCTCGTCTGAAGTGTGTGCTATTTTTCGTATAGCTGCTAATTGGACGAACGTTTAATAGTTTAGTGTGAAAAAGTGTATTTCTGAAACCCAGCAACGCATTTCAAGCACCAGCAGGCGGCCTCCTTAATTGTTTATTGTAGAGGAAATATTTATTCAACAGATTTTTCCCTCGTAGTTTTTTTTTTCGCCTTTCCAGAGAAACTGTTTTCACTCACGACCAGCTCAAGCGATATGGCGAAACGGTATGGCAGTTCGTTTGGTGTGGACGTGCCTTTTCTCTGATTGGCTGCACGAGGCTCTGGGAACGGGCACTGGGTGTCTGATTGGCTACTGCGTACTGCGAGATATCCCTTCTTGGACGNTTTATTGTAGAGGAAATATTTATTCAACAGATTTTTCCCTCGTAGTTTTTTTTTCGCCTTTCCACAGAAACTGTTTTCACTCACGACCAGCTCAAGCGATATGGCGAAACGGTATGGCAGTTCGTTTGGTGTGGACGTGCCTTTTCTCTGATTGGCTGCACGAGGCTCTGGGAACGGGCACTGTGTGTCTGATTGGCTACTGCGTACTGCGAGATATCCCTTCTTGGCCGGGCTGCCGGCCGGCGTGCATGTTTCCAGGCGCTGATTGGCGAACGGCGTCCCGACGTGTTGCAGGCCAGTGACGCCATTTTGCTGGCGTGTGTGCGTCTGGGAGTTTGCGGGATAAGACTGGATTCACGATAGCTCGTCGTATCCGTCAGTCGTCCATCAGGCGGTCACGTGATCTTCAACCAACTTCAGCGAGCAGGTGTTATAAACTTCAAGATTATTATCAACACTGAGCTATATAAACAGTTACGTATGTTAACTAAAATAATTTGTTGTAAATATACAATGTTTCAGCTGCGGAGTTACAAGAAAATCTTGGCTACCAGATTCCAGATAATTATTTGTGAAAGTCAGACTTTTTTTTTACTGTGTGTACACAGACGAAAACATGTTGCATTTAGACAAGTCCCTCAAGCGTGGGAGCTATAATTAACTCTTGTGACTATATACCATAGCATTATAAACAGCCACTACAAGTAGCATGAAGCACAAACACAATTTCATTGGTCCCGATAATGACAGCACGTTATACAAAACACCGGTAGCAGTACAGTTCTGAACAAAACTATTTGGCTGTTCAAGAGACAAAACGATTTACTTATCTGTGACTGAAAGGAATGACCCGTTCGGTCACGCATTCATTTGTAAGCCGAAGTGTTGGAATCGTGTGTCGAATATTTTGATGTGCACTGCACTTGTGTCCAGTGTCTTTGTCGCAACCTGTGAACAACGAGCTGGGTGCTCAAAGAAGGTAACATCAGCAGTTAATTAACGAGAGGCATGGTAACTTCCTCGCCCGTCGGGAAGAGACTCAAAGTATTGCCTACTGATTCCTTGATGTGTACAGTATTGACCATAAACATCCTTCATGTACAATATATCCGCGATCGTAGACACACTTACTGAATGGGTTGAAGTGGCATTAATAGAGACCCTATCATTTAGCGTTGTGATTTGGTAACATGCTAGGTGTTATACTGTAGTATTGTATGTTAGTTTCACATATTTCATTGGACCTCCGCTTATCAGACACGCCCTGGAGAAGTTTGAACCAATCGTGCAGATTCAGCACTGGGGCCGCTTAATTCGTTGTGGGCGAGTCGAACAGCAGCACGAGTTCTGACCGTTGCAAGGGTACAAATGACGTTTTGGCCAAATGACTTAACGGCAAGTGATTTTTAGACCAAGTGACATTTAAACTAAGTTACTTTAAGGCCAAATTAATTTTAGGCTAAATTACCTTAGGGAAAGCGATTTTTAGGCCAAATGTCGAGCCCCCTGGTGCAGCAGCCAACGAGCAGAAGCCCTCTCCTCGAGTAAATAAACGTATTGTGAAGTCCAGCTTGATGCGGTTTTAAAATGCGAAATCGAAGGGTCTCTAGGCATTAATGATGTGCATGTGTAAAACGTGGTTGTGATGTAAATAGTTAAATATAACCAGCTGTGTGTCATCATCTTCAGCCAAGAGATTCTGAGGTCCTGAGACATCCGTAGCCGCTAGAGGCAGGCCATAGCTGGGTTTCCCCAAGTGGACTTCCCAAACCCCGTGGAATAAGCTACATCACTTCGCTAATAAGTCGGCGACAGTAAAAAATACGCGGAAGGACGGGAAACACGCATCTCAGCAGTGTTTAGTGTTTGAACTTAAGACGTGTCATGTTGCTGTACATTTCGAAACTTGCTACACACGCGTTACTTTTAGCGCGATCATGACGTAGCCCAAGTGTTTCTGAAGTTGTTGTCATTCCAGAAGAAGTTTTGTAAATGTTATTAGAGAACGTTTCATAGAAGGTAAATCAGGATACAGTTAGTTCACGAATATCTTAACACCTTTGGAAGTCCTATATCAGTTTCCTCGGTCTACCTGCTGGTCGAGATAGCAGAAAATCGCGGATTATTTATTTGCACATACATACTTTCTAAAAGATTCAAGCACAGAATTCTCTCCAAATATTTCGTTGATGTTGTCGAGTTATACCAGTGTCATCTCCGCCAAGTCACGTGACCTAGTCCTTGTCAGGTGCGTGCAGCCATACAGAAGGCGTGAGGCCGCGGTGGAGTAGTGGTCAGACTACTCGACTAACAACTAACGGAACCGGGTTCGATTTCCGGCAGGATCGCCCCCGGATTTTCGCACGTGGAAATCGTGCCAGATGACGAAGCTGGCCGGCGGGTTTTCTCGGGGATATCCCGTTTCCCCCACCCTTGAATTCCGACGCTGCTCCATACTCACCTCGTATAAATCTGATCGATGTTAAGAACCAGCCCAAATCTCGCCATTCTCTTTCTCAATACAGAAGGAACTGGTATCGGTGGATCTACCATGTGATGCAGTTACAGGCAGGAATTTCAATTTCAAACGTTGATTGTGAAAGTGTTTAAGGGCGAAGCAGCTATAACGCAAACATTAGTATACAGCCCGTCAACTTCCGGTGGGATATATCGACAAAGAGTAGGCGGGATGCGGGGGCGAGGGTTAGATTAGGGGCGAAGGTTGACGAATGGCCAATCCCCCGTCAGTGAAGCGCGAAGAGGTGTCTGCAGCGACCCGTCGTCCATTTCTGCGGCGAGAAAGAGTGCGGAAGCCGCGCGAATCCATCACCGCATCAGCTGGCGGCCCACCGACGCATGCTTATCGCCGCAAAGTTAATGTTCTCCTATCCATAATGCCCCGCGCGCGACAGCTGCAGCCATCGAGGACACCCGCGTTTTCAAGTGCCACAGCAACCCCCTCCCCCAACCCCTTTACCATCAACACTCGCAGGACACACCCCATTACCATACATTCTGAAATTTTTTTTCCGTGGTATCCGATGAGCGATTGGCGACGGTAGTGGAAATTTCACTCCCTCCATCACGACCCCCTTTCCAACCACGACCAGCACTGGAAGTGACAGCAATGGCGAATTGTGAGACGCTGTGTTGTGTACTAATGCTCAGAGAGTGGAGGGGTAAGATCGAGGGGAAAAATACTTAAGGAGGCTTGAACAAATCCCATGAAGCTTGTTTTCATCCTGTATAAAAGGAGGTTATTCTTGAAACCAAGCATTCTTTGTTATTAGCAAACTACTAGTACATAGGGGCCGCGGTGGCTGAGCGGTTAGCCTGCTTGCCTCCCACCAAGGCGAACCGGGTTCACTTCCCGGCCGGGTCGCTCCCGGATTTTCGCATGTGTGAATCGTGCCTGGACGATGCCACTGGTCAGCGAATTTTCTCGGGGATCTCCCGCTAACGCCACCCTTGCATTCCGGCGCTGCTCTATTCTCGTCTCATTTCACCCTCATCGACTCTCATGACCTCGTTGTTAAGAGACGTCGAAATATTTTAACTCTACTACTAATACATACACTTAATAAAGTGGCAGGAAAAAATAGATAGTATATTTACTAAGTATTGACATTTATATATTGCATTAAAACCTAATGATTTCTGGTAAGCATGTGATATGAACGTAATGCACGGTATAAATCTCCTCAATCATTCACTATAAAGTAAAAAAGTACATAAGTACCATACACAGAGACGATTTGCCGTGGTGGTTCCTTCGATATGCGCGTATCCATTGTCTTATTGGTTGCGCGAGGCTCTGGGGGGGTGGGGGGTATAGGCCCTATTGTCTGATTGGTGACTGCGTGCTGCGAATGACTCCCTACTGGCTGGGCTGCCTGCTGGCCAGTAAGTTGTCGGGCGCTGATTGGCGAACGGCGTTCCGAATTGTTGCTTGTCAGTGGCGCCATTTTGCTAGCAAGTGTGGCTGTTTTACCACTTGCAACTACGTTCAAGGTCAAACCTGTTTTCGGATGTGTTAAAGGGATCTGAGATGGAGAAATAATACTCCTTGTATATGAAAGTAATTTAATTAAGCAACATACACATACGGTACATTACCTAATACACGACCATCACCATAAGTACCAACCAACTTTCTAAATATCCAAATCACATCTCCTAGCTAAAACTTAATCCTACGACGAGAATACAATACTGGAGACGGGGAAATAGAAATAACAGCATTAGAAGTAGCAACAATCTCATTAATAGCAAACGTCTTCCAACATATAATGTATCTTGAATAGATTTGACTAAGATAATTAACACTAGTCACTGTACTGTTGTGAGGATGTCTGTAAAAGCAAAACTCCAGAATACCANTTTTACCACTTGCAACTACGTTCAAGGTCAAACCTGTTTTCGGATGTGTTAAAGGGATCTGAGATGGAGAAATAATTCTCCTTGTATATGAAAGTAATTTAATTAAGCAACATACACATACGGTACATGACCTAATACACGACCATCACCATAAGTACCAACCAACTTTCTAAATACCCAAATAGCATCACCTAGCTCCAACTTAAGCTTACGTCGGGAATACAGTACTGGAGATTGAGCAATACTAATAACAGAATTAGAAGTAGCAACAATCTCATTAATAGCAAACGTATTCCAACATATAATGTCTCTTGGATCGATTTGACTAAGATAAATAACACTAGTCACTGTACTGTTGTGAGGATGTCTGTAAAAGCAAAACTCCAGAATACCAGATCCATTATGAGCAGTCATTCCTCGCAGTATCCGCAGCTCTTGTGTTCCGCCTACTGTGGGCGAGTGAAGCCACAACAAGCTGACGTCCCTGGATGCGTGGCGATCTGCCCCCCCCCCTCCCTCCGCCTTCTCTTACAAGTTCCTGGTAAATAATGCCTTCATTGTGGATCCGGCCGCCCCCTCGCCGAAGCTGGAGACGGCTGAAAGCCACGCCGGAGATGAGACTGTGCATCAACAAAGCCTGCCCCGGTTTGAGTACACGGCCTATTACGCGAGGCAGGCAGGCGGCTTGGAGTGGCAGCAGAGCACGCACCATGAGAACCAACAACAAGCCTCTGGGTGCGTCCTCACGGAAGACAAGCAAGTGTCTGGAGAGCACATGGACGCGAGGAGGACACGCTTTACATATGCTTTTCAATACGAGTTACGAAAGGCCCGTACCTGTGGTTTTCTCGACTGAGAGATAGAGTCAATGGTTCGCTGAGGGCGTACAGTACCGAAGACTGCAGAGGTAAAACNTGTGGTTTTCTCGACTGAGAGATAGAGTCAATGGTTCGCTGAGGGCGTACAGTACCGAAGACTGCAGAGGTAAAACAGCCACTCACGTTGTTAAATCCCCAGCGCCGTTCCAAAACGTTACTATGCGAGTAAACTTTTTCTCTTTGGCTGTCCCAAAACACATTGAGTGAACGTTTCACTCGCTCATGGCAGTGTACCAAAACTGCAGAAGTAATTACTCTTGAGCATCTTGCCAGAGTAATGCTTTTTCACACGTACCATTTCAGCAAGTAACGAAGGGTAAACTGAAAATGGTGCGGAGTTCAGTAGAATTGAATAAAACTGAAAGAAAGTGTGGGAATTCTGGTTACAGACACACATGGGAAGTTATAAATGACGAGTGATAAAATTAGTATATATATATATATTTTAATGTTAACTTGTAGAGGTTGCATTTTTATACATAATGTTTACGACTAACTTATGAAAAGTAGAACTGTTTGCTTGTCGCGCCCAATTCCCCATCGCCTCTGCTACAAGGCACTGGGCTGACTCGCAGTCTACGACGTGTTCGTGCAGAGGAGGGACTTGAAACTGAGACCCTGCCATTCATTGGCTGGAAGCCTGCGTCAAAACTCAGTGCAGTTGCCAATACAATTTTCGGTTATACTCAGATAATTATTTTTCAAACTGCAGTTTCCCGAAGATTTTGATTTTTTTGCTTCGGTAATGGCGAAGGAGACAACCACGGTCTATACATATAAAGATCCCATTCCGGCACTCGCCTGAACATATTTTGTAAAACAACGGAAATCAGGAATCAAACTCGGGTCTTTCAACATGTGAGTTCAGCGTGTCACCACCGCGCTTGTTGTAAAATGTATTTCAGAATAATCTGAAATGAGTGTACGAAATTATGAATAAAATCACTCATTCAGGCGCAATTCGCGCGCTGGGCAGACGAGCGCCTTAACTGGAAGTTCGTGCTGAGTAAAAATTAATTGCTGTGCAGATGCGAGATATGTCGTGGAGAAGCTGACAAAGTGGTTTCAGCAGGGAATTTTTATAATAAATAGCGGATGGCCAAGAGGTAAACTATAATTTAATTTGGACGAGACATTCCCTCGATAGCATGATCGGCTTGAGTTGAATTTGAAAGTGGCTTGTCGTGACAAGACTGCAAGCTTCCATCAAGCCTGCTGTGCAAGCAATCAAGTTTGAATCAAGCTAAGCAGTCTCCACAGGTCAATATTGTAGCAAGCTTAAATAGTAAAACTTTTCCCATGCTTACCTTGGCAAGCTTGCAAGTATAATTCAAGTCATCTGCGAGTTTGCCATCGGCAAGTACGTGAACAGTCACGAGAAATTTGGCTTGAGCCAAGCTTAAATCGCATGTTATGTGACGGGTTTGCTCGGCAAGGCAAATCACAAGCTTGCTGCTATCTGATGTGCCGTCTGGGTCCTGCTCATTGTAAGCCTAGCGCAAGTACGGATGTTCGCGAACAGCTACAACAACGAAGTGTTTTGGGATGGCGAGATTGTCGATGAAGAGTAGCATGCCCACGATCACGGCACAGACTCGAATACCTACTGGAGAAGTCAACGTCATATTCCTGAAATGTTCGCTCGGAAATATACGCGATGAAATGAAAATACGCCCGCTCAAATTCTTTAACAACATTTTCATCTCCATGCAAAATCCTACTATTGTACATTATCTTTCGGGCCTAATCTAACCCAAAGTAAGACTAAGTAAATACACAAAATCCTTTCTCACGGCGCGTTGACTGTAATAAATAATAAACACTCTCAGTCAATGTAATATTACAGCCACATTGTCGGTTATTTTTAAGTTTCTTTCTAAACAACTTAAATTTTATTGATAACCTTTTAACAATTTAAATCTGAAACAGTGACAATTGAGCCTTATAAGTGAAAATAGTGAAAATTGAGCGACTGATTATCAGTGCCTGGTAATTAATTAATATGATGGCTGTATTTCACTTATTTATTTGCGATTCCCAATGAATGTCGAGAACTCCACTACCATAAGTCACTTGTTCCCAGTTCATTTCCTTGATTCGCCAGTCGGCAGTAGCTATCAACTGTTTTTCAGTTAATGTTATTTCACTGACTGACATCACTGATTCGAGCTTAGAGTGAAATTTTCGAAATGACGCGTAGAACTCCTTTGTACTACCGTCAGTTTTTTACGTGAATAATTTTCCTTTTTTTGCATGGTTGATGGTTTTAGTTTGTGACTTTAGAATGGATTTATTTTAGGCTCGCCTCTCCGACGAAGATCTTGTAAACCTACGAGCAGCTAGACTTCGATTTCTTGCCTTACTTTTAGGTGCAGTAATTAAGGCCAAGTAATGACGGTCGACTGCCAATTAACTAGATCACGATGAAAGTTAAACATCGATTAAGAAGGACGTGTTAAATTATGCATGAAGTATGCTGTCAAAAGAAACGTAACATTCTCACGGGAGTCATAAATTAAACAACTTCTCCCTAAAGAATTTATTTAAAATAATTTTAAAAAACATCGTATTAGTTCGTACTTTTGCTACTTCTGCTGTACAAAATATTTGTGGTATTCGATAATTTTATGAATCACTTTGTTTTTATAATTTATTCGATTGCCACACGAATTACCAACACTTTGTGGAAATCAACCACACACTCGTAAATACGCAACGTTGGAAGTAGTAGAGGGAACCGCGATGCGTCTGCATGTTAAGGCACATGAGTTGCCCGTCAGAAACGTGCATGCGATCCTATCACATGAACGTATGCGAAAAAAAAGAAAAAAATAACAGTGCAGCTTCGTGCTGTGAACACCGAGCGATGAACCTGATACAACCGAGATGGAAACGACGTCTGACCATTAGGGTCACTTTCACAAGAGAAAGCGATAATAAGTGATACATCAAGATAAAACGTTTTTCAAACACACACTACACCCCTAGCACTTTTACGAACATTAAACGTAACGCATGTGTCTACTTGCGAACTGAATGAGAAGAAAAAAAAACTGTCTACTGGGCCACCGATATTTTAAAATCGGTGTAAATATTTCTTCCTTTTTCAGAATAAGACACCACATTTACATACAAATTTGTTTGTCTATATAAATAAAAAATTCATGAATGCTTGAACATAACACCTTCTTGTCTGAAACGTTGGTCAAGTGTTAAAGGCCGTCGGTCCGAGTCATTCACTGGAAATGAATATTAATTTTATGTTTACAGTCGTAAGCATGATAGGATTTCGAGATAATAAGTTGGGAAAACTCGCTAACATTCCCCCGACCGCTATTTTCTCATTTTCTCCGTGTAAAACCCAAAGAAAGGAACAAATTACAGAGCGATGCCTCCACGTGCAATTCTCATAATGGATGAACCATCCGTACTCTTCCAGCCAATCTAAGTAACAAGCGAGATTGATTGTATGGGCTTAAGACAATGCGATGCTCTTTATAACTGGCCATCATCAGGAAACCGTGATCTCAGGCCATGCCATGTACATGCCGAAAGCAGAAAGAAAAAAATATTTGTGAAACAGGCCTTGCACTATAAGAAAAATCCTTAGAAAGTCATCTGTACGGCAAAGAAAACCATTTCTTAGAGGCTATTTTGTTTACGATAACACAATATTGCTTTATTAAAAATAAAAAAAAATGTTACAGAAACTTAGGGGTTGGCTGTCAATAAACGTTTTCTTTATAAGTTATTGTTTTATGACAATATTACCTTCCTTCAAAACGAAAAAAAAAAAAAACATTCTTTGAGCTGCTTTTATTCACAATAAAGAAACATTACTTCGTACCAAAGGTGTTGGTTTAGCGATATTAAAGGTTTTCTGCCGTACATTGTATTTTTCAGTACCTAAGTGTTTTCCCCCCGCAAAAACTCATTAACCAATATATTCTGCAATTACATAACTGTAACTGAGCAAATGAACAGTCCTGCAGTCGTTCAATGTCATTCTGAAGTACAGTGATTCTCTAAATCACCTACCTCAATTTATCCCAAGTGATGACGGGGCAGCGGTGGTGTAGTGGCTAGACTACCCGCCTCCCACCAAGGCAAACCGGATTCGATTCCCGGCGGGGTCGCTCCCGGATTTTCGCATGTGGGGATCGTGCCGGACGATGCCACTTGTCGGCGGGTTTTATCGGGAATCTCCCGTTTACCCCGCTCTTGCATTCCGGCACTGCTCCATACTCACCTCGCTTCACCCTCATCGGCTCTCAAGACCCCAGTGTTAAGAGCCGCCCAAACCTTTTTAATCCACTTTCCTCCATAACGTTATGGATGGTTAGTTTTCTCAGGGACGAACTATACGTTAATTTTACAGACTTTTCTGTGAATTTGCAATTCTGTTAGTTAAGTTCTTTATTTTTATTTTTAATGGTGAATTAATTAATTTCACAAAAAATAATTACCAACCACGGGTTCCTAACATCACAATACACACAGCGCCATCACTCTCCTCGTATACAGGTTCGTTCTGCAATTGGACCATGTAGTTTGACAAGCCGTGCGGGACAGTGGGTTGGTTAGAAACGGCAGGAACGGAAGAAAAGTACCTACTGCAGTCCAACCGAGAGAAACATCGATAACTCGTGGCGGCTACAGCTACAGATTATATAAACTGCAAAATGGTTCAGTCCGTGTGAATAGGGAGTTTCAATCATTTGAACTTGGAGCGCTATAACCGAGTGTGCGACGGGCTGATCTTATGTGAAAACTCTCTTGTCCTTGATAACCAAAGTCTTTGTTTCACTAGTGTTTATGAGGCACTTATAAGAACATTAACAGTAAATTCCGAGAATAAATGCTGTACATCCTGTCGCGTGTTAAAGAATATTTAATTCAGCTACAAACGACCTTGCAGTTAGGTGGCTTACCGCCGGCTAGGTAAAGTGAGCATGTTGAAAGAGATTACCCGTCATTACCTGAATTAATTTTAACGGGCGCAGTGACTGGATTACGCCCAGTAAAGTTGGTTACAAGTCTCTGCGTTGAATTACGTAAATATGTTTTGTAAACATTTGTAAATACTGAGATAGGTGATTTCTTTTGCTTCAGTTTTTTAATGCAAATAAGTGTAACAATTCGTAAATTTGTAAAACATTGACTTTTCTAAAAATTTGACAGCTTCACTTGGCTGAAGCATGAATAAAGCAGTCGGGCCCACGGCAATGTTAATTTTACATATAGCGGACGAATACACAATGTGCATACAAGAAGGTCTTAAGCAGGGATTTCTAAAAGTGCTTCTCAGTTTACCATGAACAGCCTATAATAATAATAATAATAATAATAAACTCACTGTGATACAGTAAGCGTATCCGGCGTGAAAGCTGGTATGGACGAGTATAACAGCGATAAGTGGGAATTCACAGACTAACACAGCTGTTGTTCCTGCAGTGAGCGAAAAGAGTGAGTGTGAGTAAAGAGGTGTGGGGGTCTTGAGAGTCGATGAGGGTGAAGCGAGGTGAGTAAGGAGCAGCGCCGGAATGCAAGGGGCGGAGGAAACGGTAGATCCCCGCGGAAAACCCGCCAGCACGATTCCCTACGTGCGAAAATCCGGGAGCGACCCCGCCAGGAATCTAGCCGCTGCGGCACCACGGCCCCATCCCTACACAGGTGGATACAGGTGTGTGTGTGTGTGTGTGTGTGTGTAGAGTGTGCCAATTAGAAGGTGCTACTCACTGGTAATTCACTCTGCAAGCTACTGTCCGCCTACCAGGTTTTTTTTTTTCGGCACGGAATGTTGATCTCGCAGTATCCTAGATGAATACGTTGTCTATTAATCTACATAACCCACCACGGAATCAACGTTCCGTGCAGATGAGAAAGAGCTGACGGGGCCAACCACAGACGGCATCTGTATCCTGATAACTTCGCAGAGGGAAGCCAGTATTACTGGCGGGCGCTGTGAACTTGAACAAATGTCCCTGATTGTGTTCACCTACTCAGAGCTAGTAGACACAGATATGTACACGCGTAACGCACATAAAGGTTATTTTTGGCCGGAACTGTACAGCGTGAGGCTTAAGGGGTTCCCCTAGTTGCCATACGAGCCTCGTTGTAAGCAGTTGTGTCTATTTTAATTATAATAAAAAAACTGTGGAATATTTAAATGTAAATCTTTTTTTCAGGACAAAAATGAAAGTCTACAGTTTGTTGCTGATACATAAATTTGGTTATTGAAACATAAATATTACACTGTTAAAAAAGCGCCATCGCCAGCGAACATTTCTGTACGTAGACCTCTGTTTACGATATGTATTCTTCTGAAAAACTGGGTTTTAAATGCCAGTGGCTATGTTGTATATCTTTTCCGGTCATATTTCTGTATTAAAACGCTGCAGCCGCCGCTTAAAATTCCGAGTAAATTGAACACGCGCGAAGTTCGTTAATTAAATTTTCCATCCCCTTCGCAATGCTTCTTTAAGACGGGCGTGACCTTGAAAAGTTTAATATTGTTTACTAGGGATTCCCGTTAAGTGTTCGAAATATAATATGCCGCTAGAAATAAAGCAAATTTTCCATACCCCCAAGTTGTAACTGAAGGTTAGTTTATCATGCAAGCCACCCCCAGCTCATACTTAACACAATTTCGTATGCCCGCGAGGAAAACGATTTTGGACAAGTAAAGTGGTTTATGTTCGTGTAAATATCTAACGTGATACAGAACGAAGAAAAAATATAAACGTCCAATTAAATTATTTATATTACATTCTACAGCTAACTAAATAAAGGGAATAAAAAACACTACTTTATAATCTTTACGTTGCTTCTAAAGTATGTTAAGTTTTTTTTAATGGCTGAATTGTGAATCGCATTATCTTGTGCTATACATTACGAGCTGAAGTTTTTTTTTTTTTTTTTTTTCNATATATGTGAAGGTGTTTCACGAGGTGCCGTGTCGAAGAGGGTAGCTGGCTGCGCCGGGCGGTTAAGATAAGCCGCAGTTTCTACGACCCCGGGAAATCTCCATGCTCATGGAACTGGGGTTCGACGTCGGCTGGAGGAAGCGCGTGTAATGTTGATGAGCCTCGCAATTTCCTTATCGCCCGGGGGGGAAACCGTCGTAACCTCAAAACGCTGTGCACTAATTTTTACGGGGCCGCTGTTGGCCAAAGACTCGTCGTGTTTTTACTACAGCAGTAGGCGTTGTTTTAAACACATATCACACACGCCCTGTTTTCATCGGCTCAAACACGTATTTAGTGTTTTATCGAAAGTACATAATAGCCAATATGAATTTTAAAAAACTCGTGGAAAATAACCCCATGTAAAACAAAAAAAATTCTCCATGGCTATATTTAACTTTTCGAACAGTTAAGGAGAAAAAATAATTTGTTTGCTTCCTAAATATGTTATGTATCACAAACGTTTTGTACTCGTGATAACATAAAAGTACCTTATATTTGGTTAAATTGAACTTTTACTTCTATTTTATCTATAAATTACAATATTCCATTTATAATTGGTATGAATAAAGACAGAGGGAAAATAGGTGTGTTGGTAATACCTAGTAAGAATTAGTTCTCATGCAAAATACTACATATTATATATATGCGGTATGTTGGCCATCTGGTGTAATTTTCAAAGCTTTGTTTGCATGGGTGGAGAAATATCCTGAAAGTAGTTTTTAGCAAGGCTTAAAAAAAATTAAAAGTAACCGTGAAAGGATTATAATAACGTTACCGTCGACGGAACTTTACCCCATACATTTTCTTATTAAATATTTATAATAATAATAATAACGCATTTATTTTGAAACATAACAGTTTAATCTTAGCGTGTATATCGCCTGGAATGAAAATTCTTATTACACAACTCTCGTGGACACTAAAATTAAAGTTAGTTCACAGTAAACTGAGCACTTTATTTATTAACCTTTGAAAAATGTCACTGTTCTTACCTGCATATGTTTTGATGGGCACAGTGACTGGCATGCGCCCACTTAAGTTGGCAACGACGGAGAAAAAATAGTCCAAGGTTTTAAGATTAAATTAAAAGTGTAAAATAGAGATTTATGAATAATAAAAACAGTTTCTTTACTTTTCTGCTTTC
Organism: Clitarchus hookeri; assembly: GCA_002778355.1. Classification (NCBI taxonomy): domain Eukaryota; kingdom Metazoa; phylum Arthropoda; class Insecta; order Phasmatodea; family Phasmatidae; genus Clitarchus; species Clitarchus hookeri. The sequence continues at coordinate 7,839 of NQII01003660.1, read as the reverse complement.
GTTTAATGTATATATGTTAAAGATTTAGCAAATTTGTAAAATATTTGTTTTGTAATAATGGTTTGGTTTTACTTGGCAGGCGTATGAATAAAGTGATAAGGCCCTTGGAAATGTTAATTTTGGATACGGTGGAAGAAAACACAAACTGCTTACAGGTAGATATTCATCATAGTTTTACTGCTATTGCTCTTTTTAATTCAGTATAAAGTTTGTTGTAGACAGTACATGGTATGATAAGTGAGGAGTAAACAAGTTTATTGAATCATGAAAGCAACTGGAAAGACCGTACGTGTGCTTTGTTAACAGTAATTGGAACGTTACCAAGTTCGTTCGTCTTCAGGTCCTACCGTAACTTCTCCAATTCAGCTTCAGTGCTGTTCGTATTTCCGATCGTGTGGAGCCACGTCGCATAAATGTTTTATTGCGTATCTCTAGAAGCGGCTAATATATTAGTAACAGCTTGGGAACAGTCGCAAGGAGCGGCAGAGCTTTCTTGCTGCAGTACACTGCCGGCACACGCAGCAGAAGCCAACAACAACCGTAGGAGTCTGCGGTGAGGGAGGGGGTTACTGAACTATATCGTGACCACCAGACANGGTTTTACTTGGCAGGCGTATGAATAAAGTGATAAGGCCCTTGGAAATGTTAATTTTGGATACGGTGGAAGAAAACACAAACTGCTTACAGGTAGATATTCATCATAGTTTTACTGCTATTGCTCTTTTTAATTCAGTATAAAGTTTGTTGTAGACAGTACATGGTATGATAAGTGAGGAGTAAACAAGTTTATTGAATCATGAAAGCAACTGGAAAGACCGTACGTGTGCTTTGTTAACAGTAATTGGAACGTTACCAAGTTCGTTCGTCTTCAGGTCCTACCGTAACTTCTCCAATTCAGCTTCAGTGCTGTTCGTATTTCCGATCGTGTGGAGCCACGTCGCATAAATGTTTTATTGCGTATCTCTAGAAGCGGCTAATATATTAGTAACAGCTTGGGAACAGTCGCAAGGAGCGGCAGAGCTTTCTTGCTGCAGTACACTGCCGGCACACGCAGCAGAAGCCAACAACAACCGTAGGAGTCTGTGGTGAGGGAGGGGGTTACTGAACTATATCGTGACCACCAGACAGCCAGCGGGTGGCGAAGGGGCAACCACACACGCGATGTGAATTCATTAAGGCGCCGCCTACTTGTCGCCTGAATCGCGTTGCAGCGTGCTCGAAAAGGTTGCGTGGGCCCGTTTGACCGGTATACGAAAAGCGTATACAGCTCTGGAGAAGTACCTACCATAATTTACGAATTTCAACGCGAGCAGAGAATGGAATTCCCATGGCAAAGTTGTCACAGAAATTAACAGTATTTTCTTGTCCTTAAGTCGTGTTAACAGCGTAGTATTTAGATTTGCAGACGCAGTACGCGTTTGTTCGCTGTAAGCACACCGAGTTAAGGCGCCCGTCTACCTGGCGCTTGAACTGCGTTGCACAGTGTTCCAAATACACGTTTTTCAACGAAACTATTAAGCGTGCGTCCAACGTGCTGATCTACGAAAAGAACACACACTTCAGACGAGAGCTGTTAAGTACTTTCAAAATATCACGTACGTTAGAAACATCAATTCAGAGTACTCCAAAACCGCTAAAAACGGCCTTTCCAAGGCGCTGTAGCTCAAAATGCACGCATCAGATACATACAAAACTACTATAGGGGCCTGCACTGAACCTTCCTAAAGACTTCCCACTAATAAAATAATATGGTCACCGCTGAAAGTCCCATAGGTACACGCAGCACGACGAGAACACTGCAAGCCAGTTCAGAGCCTTGCGCTTAGCGGCGATGGCGTACTTGATGCGCGTGGCAGTGTCGCCCTTATCGCTCCCGTGCTTCTCGGCCTAAACGTGGCAAAAAGTTCCAGGTAGAAGGGGGCCTTAAGATTCAGCATATATATTTTAGTGATGTTATTTTCCTTGTCATTTGACAGTATATCTTGACTGACAAGTGAATAAAATTATCGAGTCCAAAGCGATGGTACCTAGACAAAATGCGCACGAACACAAAAAAAAAAACGCTAAAAAGAATTTCCATGTCAGGGAGCACGGTAGAATTTTATGTGCACTGGAGTAATATTGTTCATCATAAAACGCGTGGAAATGCAGTACGAACCAGACATGGAGCGGTGATTATCAGCAAGAATTTCCATTTCCTATACCTACTTCTTTCTATAACTAGCACATCTCATCATAATACTAGTTAATTGCGAGGTGTTAGTTTGTAAATTGTTATTTGTAACGGGAACAACTACNCAGCACATCTCATCATAATACTAGTTAATTGCGAGGTGTTAGTTTGTAAATTGTTATTTGTAACGGGAACAACTACGCAGCACGCCATTGCAGGCCTTCACTTCAACTTCCATGCTATCTCCACGCGCTAGCAGTAACGGGACGGTAAATTTCAACGGTACGTCTCATGCGTGACACGAAACTTGCCCTATCTCCGAGATCTACCGGCTTGTGTCCAAGACGTTGGCACTAACGTCTTCGCCTCTTGCTACGTTCTTTATTTGTTTATGCAAATAATTCTTGGAAGGCCTTGAGCGGTAGCTTTGTTGACTCTCGCCGAGGCACTCAACTTTGGCATTTTCCAAGTGGTTTGTGGTTCTGGTTCAACTTCGAATTGCGGAAGGTAATGACAAACCACAAGGGAGGCCTCACAAAATGCTACTCCGGGAGTAGAAACAATTAAAATTGAGTAAATCTGAGCAAAGCTAGAGTAAAAGTGGTTTCGAAACGAGCATAATGTAAATATAATGTTGTATTTACAAACATGACCTGGTTAAGCAACCAATGAAATTCCAATATTTCCAAAACGTCTTTCCTTTTTTTTTTATTAATATCATACACTCAAGAAACTATATTTACGATACCGCAATCATAAAAAAAAATTCCCAACATGCAGCAATATATAAACCTTTTCAATCTGCGTCTGTAACCAGAACTTGCCATTTTTCTTACACGTCGAGTCGCCGAAACTGTCNATATATAAACCTTTTCAATCTGCGTCTGTAACCAGAACTTGCCATTTTTCTTACACGTCGAGTCGCCGAAACTGTCTCGTCGCGTGTGCTGTCGTGCCGGGAAGGAACTGGAATATACACTGAAGAGCCAAACAAACTGGTATAGGCGTGCGTATGCAAATAACAGAGGCATGGAACCAATCAGAGTAACGCGATGCGGTCGGCNATATATAAACCTTTTCAATCTGCGTCTGTAACCAGAACTTGCCATTTTTCTTACACGTCGAGTCGCCGAAACTGTCCCGTCACGTGTGCTGTCGTGCCGGGAAGGAACTGGAATATACACTGAAGAGCCAAACAAACTGGTATAGGCGTATCAGAGTAACGTGATGCGGTCGGCAGCTAGATCGGTTACTGCTGCTACAATGGCAGGTTATCAAGATTTAAGAGAGTTTGAACGTGGTGTTATAGTCGGCGCACGAGAGATGGGACATAGCATCTCCGAGGTAGCGATAACATTCGGATGTTCGCGAACGACCATTTGACGAGTGTGCCGTGAATATCGGGAATCCGGTAAAAACATCAGATCTTCGACATCGCTGCGGCCGGAAAAAGATCGTGAAATAACGGGNGTGAATATCGGGAATCCGGTAAAAACATCAGATCTTCGACATCGCTGCGGCCGGAAAAAGATCGTGAAATAACGGGAAATCAATGTAAGTAGTTCACTGTTTACGATAGTTGTTCTTCTACAAAACTGTGTTTTAAATTGTAGATCAAAAACTGTATCTTCGCTGATCAGATTGCTGCATTACTCTGCCTNCTTCTACAAAACTGTGTTTTAAATTGTAGATCAAAAACTGTATCTTCGCTGATCAGATTGCTGCATTACTCTGCCTCCTCGCTCAGTAACAGTGATTCAGAAAAGTTGGATGTAAACACCAACAGACTATACCATGTTTTAAAAATGCCTACGCTGAGGTAAACTGACATGTCAAAAGTCATGGGATAGCAGCATGNAGAAAAGTTGGATGTAAACACCAACAGACTATACCATGTTTTAAAAATGCCTACGCTGAGGTAAACTGACATGTCAAAAGTCATGGGATAGCAGCATGTAATGGTAATAGTTGGTGGCGCCACTGTACTGTTACGTGTTGGAAATGCCCAGTCCTGCATTAATTGTGCTCTGGCATCGCGTGCGTGAATATGTACTGGTGATGGCATTGCACTGCAGACCTTCATGGACTTCACGTACTCCCACAACGATGGGACATTCCAACATGATCAAGCGCCTTTTCATGAGCCCAAGTCGTCCAGAACTGGTCCGGGGAGCGTTCTGGAGAGTTTCAACGACTGCTGTGGTGANCGCCTTTTCATGAGCCCAAGTCGTCCAGAACTGGTCCGGGGAGCGTTCTGGAGAGTTTCAACGACTGCTGTGGTGACCTCGTTCGCCCGATATGAACCTCATCGAGAATTTACGGGACGTGGAAGGGAAGTCCATTCGCACAAAAGATCGTACACCTACAAACAGCAGGGAGCTGTGGGTAGCTATCCAGACGACATGGGTCAACATCTCTCCACAGGTGTTTCGTGTCCGCTTGTGGGATCGACGCNCGCCTTTTCATGAGCCCAAGTCGTCCAGAACTGGTCCGGGGAGCGTTCTGGAGAGTTTCAACGACTGCTGTGGTGATCTCGTTCGCCCGATATGAACCTCATCGAGAATTTACGGGACGTGGAAGGGAAGTCCATTCGCACAAAAGATCCTGCTCCTACAAACTGCAGGGAACTGTGGGTAGCTATCCAGACGACATGGGTCAACATCTCTCCACAGGTGTTTCGTGTCCGCTTGTGGGATCGACGCCAGGACGAGTTGCTGCACTTGGCCGGGCTATAGGCAGGCTTACACGATACCAGTCACGTATGCCACGACTTCCTGCATGTCACTGTTCGTACTGCATGTCACAGCGTGGCAACGCAGCTTTCTTTGTTGTTGCCTGGTCCTCCCGCTGAACGGAGAATACCGCCTCAGAATAATGCGACGTCATTTTCTCAAGGCGAACATGAAACGGCAGGAAAAAAAATTTGCTGAGTGTCAGGACGATTCAAGGTACAAGGTTGTGAGTGTGAGCCACGGCAGGTAATAACGCGGTAATGTGTTGGTTTTAGATGCAAGGAGGAAATGCTTATTTTTAAGTGCACGTTTGTCATAGGGGCAGGAACATTTCGCGTTTTTAACGACGTGTAGGGTTTACACCTCGGACCTACGTATTTTCGAGCAACAGCTTTTTGTTCATTGGCTGCTGCCTCAGTATTTAGCTGGTTTTACCTCAGATCAGGTGGCGCGGTATTCGGTGTTTGTTCCCGTGCAGTTCGGTTATTGGCTGAGAGTTCATCTGGGCGTGTCTAATAAACTGCAATGCAATGGCAATCGTAAGAGAAATGTACACGTGTTCGTAGTCTAGCTTCTCCTAAAATTAATTAACGAAATTTTTCCAGTCCCTAGTCATTGGGCGGATAATGTTTCTTAACAATCACGTCACTTTTACTTTCTGTATGCATGTTTTCCCTGGTAAACGGGAAATGAGGCGGACAACTACTGAATGAAATTTATATAGTAGTTCTTTCGGATGTGTGTTAAAAAACAAGAGTTGCCAACGCTCCGTATTTAGCCCGAATATCCCAGTAAAGGTCACGGTGATGAAGACCATGATAGCGAGTCAGACTTGAGTTGGGAAGAAAACGAGATTCTTCACGGAAGATTTTGTGATAAGGAAATTTTTCAGCCACAAAGTGCGCGGGTGTTCCAAAGAGGCCGCTATTAAGAGACCGTTCCAGCGTTCCAGTTGCGTTACGTATCCCGCAAAAACCACCCAAAGGCTGTTTATGTCATCGTTCTAGCAATAAAATATATAAAAAGTTACAACATATATTTGAATTACATTAAAGAAGCAGATGGTTTTGTCTGAAGTGCTTTCACAGAAATCAGGCATAAGGAATGATTTCACCGTTATCTTTATAATCGCCTTTATTCCTTGATATTTTGACTGGCGATGCGGGTAAGGGGGGGGGGCGAGTAAGGCAGTACACACACCCCTCACCGCTTACTTAGCCAACACTGATGATAGTAGTTGTAATGTAGTGCACTAGTAGTAGTTTGTGCCAGTATAGAAGGCATAATATATAGAATTATAATCCACTGTGTGAGCGGAACGGTGGGTGATGGCAGGCCAACAGCGCCACTTCCGTACTTCGTGTAGCAAGAGCAACCACTAAAGGGCAAAACAAATTGATAGAAATAACAGGTNCCACCCAAAGGCTGTTTATGTCATCGTTCTAGCAATAAAATATATAAAAAGTTACAACATATATTTGAATTACATTAAAGAAGCAGATGGTTTTGTCTGAAGTGCTTTCACAGAAATCAGGCATAAGGAATGATTTCACCGTTATCTTTATAATCGCCTTTATTCCTTGATATTTTGACTGGCGATGCGGGTAAGGGGGGGGGGCGAGTAAGGCAGTACACACACCCCTCACCGCTTACTTAGCCAACACTGATGATAGTAGTTGTAATGTAGTGCATAAATATGCCACTAGTAGTAGTTTGTGCCAGTATAGAAGGCATAATATATAGAATTATAATCCACTGTGTGTGCGGAACGGTGGGTGATGGCAGGCCAACAGCGCCACTTCCGTACTTCGTGTAACAAGAGCAACCACTAAAGGGCAAAACAAATTGATAGAAATAACAGGTCACTTACGTAGTAAAATGCATGTAATAAATATAAAAAAAAATTGTAAACATAATGATGTCCGTCAACAGGAAGCCATAGGCCAAAGCAAAAAATATAAGGAAATTAGTAAAATGGATAACTTAAAGTTCTGCATTTCCCAGAAAGGATAAGTAGTTGTAGACGTAGTTCAACTAATGGATGGCAATGTTATATATATACATATATATATATAAAGTCCAGTCACGGTTACTTCCAACTTTTCTGAAGCCCTGCCGAAGTTTTACTTCCAGGATATTCCTCTGCTCCGTGCAAACAACATTTAAACGAGTCTAGAAAATTACACCAAATGGACAACGCACCGCATTCGTGGGCACTTGTGTAATAACATTTTGCGTATAATCCATTCACGGTATCTTCGATACTTTTGAAAAGAACCTTTGAAAAATCACCCCAGGAGTTACATGTTGAATTGGTTATAAAAAAATTGTATATGGAAAAAGGTTTTGTCTTGCTTTTAGCACTGAAGCACTATATAAATTGGTTGTTTTAAGTTTTAAGTATATTTTATCAATAAATTATACTAATTTGTTAAAAGTCCGTACGAATTAACTACGGATTTTGAAGGGACATGTAGGTTATAGCTGAAAAGAAATAGTTCGTAGGTTAAATATTAATATGTATAAATTTAATGCCGTAATTGTAAAGTTAATATTGCTAAACTATAAATTTACATTTTCACGTAGCACTCATGGGTAAAGATTTCACTGTTATTAATTGAAATTAAATAAATTTCAGTGTCTGTCCAGCGGACTCATACACTCCATCTTGTCCGTTTGGGCACGTTTTTTTTCCAGAAGTATAAGCACGCCATATTGGATATTGGAGACTCTGAATTGTGGTTATAAAACTAACGTAACACATTCTTTCTACTTATAAGANCATATTGGATATTGGAGACTCTGAATTGTGGTTATAAAACTAACGTAACACATTCTTTCTACTTATAAGATAATTCCAGGTTAAGGTGTAATTTTAGTATTAGCGTTGTTATTTCTGCAGTTTATCTTTGTAAGTTTTAAATAAACGTGCAA